>CM021106.1:58183292-58326192 GCA_007115665.2 Sequoiadendron giganteum | reverse complement strand
CTCACCAAGAATTAAAGTTCCATCAAGTTAACCTGATTATAATAGGATCTTTTTTTATGCCCATTTTGAACTCCTCAATTTTAATCACAAAATAGACCAATCAAGAGACATAAGCCAACAAAATAATAATATTACCCCCCCAAATTACTGAATCATAAAACCCCCAAGAAATATATGAGGTTGACACTTTATTCTTAGTACAATTATAGATTCCACTTGCCAACAACAATAAACTAAACTTGGCCTTAGTGCATACACATTACCAAATTTGGCCACAAGCTCAAAGTAAATTGTTTATGCAAGATGAGATAAATTTGATCACACCACTGTAAAATAAAATAAATATGCACTTTAAAAAAAATCACTCAAAATATTACTGTAGGAGTGAAAACGAAGCCTCAAAAGTTCTGATAATGAGAATGACTTAGAAACACCTATTATAATCTAAAATTTATAGAAAAAATAGGCTCCAAAATTTAAAAAATTGTACCACTATGTAGAACACAAAATTCTACCCTAAATAAAAAAAAATGTTTTGAAAAAGGAGTCTATATGACTCAGTTATGAGTCTTTGAAGTTTGTCTTCAAAACGAAAACTACCAATAGAGAGGGGGGCCAATTGGAGTGATCTGCTGACGACCATTTGGTCATCAAATTTAACATAGTCCAATGATGGTTATTTGGCCCTCAAATTTAACACAGTGTTTCCTGACGATCATTTGGCCGTCAAATTTATGATAGTTGTGTGAAAAAAGCTAAAAAAATTTCCTACATGAAAATATAATGGGGTTTTTTGGACCTTTTGATCACAATGGAAAGGTCAATTTTTACCCAAAGTGCTCTACAAATTCAGCCACCTCTTGGATCTGGTAACCCTTGCCCAACTTGAAACCCTCATAAATCATACAATATATGATGAAATTTGATGAAACAAAAGCCAAACCTAACTTTCTTTGATGCCTTGGTTTCAATGGCGAGGTCAATGAAACCCTAAATCACACCCAACAAAAATTTCACGCCATGATTGGTCCCTCAAATTCAGGAAGAATTTTGTAAAAATGAAACTCTAATACCATGTAGGAGTTGATAGATAGCTCTAGTACCATGTAGGAGTTTATGGTGAACTCCTCAACACCCCAGAATCACCTGAAAGACAAAATAAATTTCACAAGAGAGATGGTAGAAATATTATGCTATGATTGTGGATGCAAGATTGCCAAAATGAACTTGATTGTTGTTTATAAAGAATTGTTATATATGAAGCCTTGATTATATCTAGGCAAGGGTGATGATGTACTAGCATTAAATAGTTGTGTCATAATTAAATGACTTGAGCCAATATTAAATAACCTAGGACACAAGCATTAAATAAAAGCCAGCTAGATAAGATAAGTGGCAACTAATTCTTAACTAGAAAGATTCCCCCCTAATTAATGCTAACTAGAAAGATACCCTCTTGGGACCTAGGTGGACTTAACAATGTAAAGAGGACCTAGATAGACTAGATAGGGAAAATACATATTTACACCAACATACGTAACCCTCATTTTTAGTCTTTCAAGGAGGTGATTAATGGTGTGGAGATCTCATCCTCAAGTCATGCAAATGCTGCCAATTTATTATTGTATGCAACTCAAGAATCTAATGTTGTTCATTCCTCGATGTCTCATCCTAAACCTAATGGTTGTTCGAAAAAAATTAAATACAACCTTGCTCTAGTTATTAATCCAAAAACCATCATTGATGATGTTTTGTACCTATCAAAGCATGCTCTTAATTATAATTTCATGGGCCTTTGAATTTCTATGAACCTTTTGAAGGCTTGGGTTGGAAAGAGTTTGAACCTAGAAGGTGACTTAAAGATTATTTTTGCTACTAGTGATTATCTTTTAGCGGTGTTATCTTGAATGGAAGATCAAAATTTGATTTTCAAAGGTTTCCCTTATTTTCACAATCAAGCGAGGTTATTCATCAAACTTTGACATGTGTGGCTTTGATCTTGTGGAGGAGAATTTCCTTATAAGATTATGGCATGGCTTCATCTCCCTTGGCTTCTAATGGAGTTCTAGTGGCCTGATAATTTATATTCAATAGTATTTAACTATTAGAAAACCCTTGGGTCCTTCTTGCCAAACCATTGATAAGAATTTTGGCACTTTTTCTCTCTTTTGTATCAAAATCAACCTGAATAACACACTTCTAGAATCCTTGAAAATTAGATTAGTTATTATGAACTAGATTTAGTAGATTGACTATGAATCTCTTCCCTTTCACTATTATGCATGCAATGAATATGGACATCTATAAAGAAACTAAAAATTTAGGCCCTTTGTAATGCCCACCCCAAAATTAAACTATTAACATACAATAAAATAATGAAATTTAAGAAGTAATAAATAAAATATAAGTTAATTAAAGATAAACTACTTGCACTTAGTTCAAAAATTTATTTGATGATATGGATGTAATAACAACAACTATGAAGACTGGTCCATAACAACTGGACAAAGGAATATTTTTCAAGTTAGATATCATAATAGTAATCCCAATAATTAAGATTTACAAGAGAGTATAAAGAAACAATAATAAAATCAAGATTCATTCGTATGAAAACAACCAAATTCTAATGTTAATAAAAACAAGACTAACAATTTTAAGGAAACAATACTAATTCCACCTACAATTGACTACATTATGTGCATTCATTTTATTACAGACACAAGATATCAATGAGAATATAAAAATAACATATATGTATGTATGTATATAAAAATCTAAATACTCAAATGATAGCACATGACTTGGAATTAATAAACCATAACCATCAACAATAATGAAACTTGTATCAAGATTTTTAAACAGAAATGCATGTTGAAAGAGGCTTAAGTAAAATGATGGCTACAGTTGTGGTAGCATAAATGACCATAGCAGACTATGCTTCGCATACTCCAAAACACATAAACTCTTTTCACATTAATTGATGTGTTGGAAGTAATTGATACCATTATAGGTAAATAGTAGCACCTATCTTAAATATGAATTCAAGAAATCATAATTAGATCTAACCAATAGATGATCAATGGTATGCTTAGATAGATTAAGATTCTATTTAAGAATGAATGCAAGGCAAAATATCAATGAGATCTCAGTATCACCTAATCTGGAATAAAAACAAAAATAATAGAATTGTACCATATATTACCTGATATTTTCTACTCAAAATTTAAAGATGGATGTCGATTTGCACATAAGGAACCACATGAAACATAGTTATTGACAACAATGTATAACAATGATTGCAAATTGTTGATAGATTTCTATGCATGAGACAAATGAATACAAATTGGTAACAAAGAGACATCGATGCGGTAGCTGGAGGCTGTATTGGTCTTGGTTGTCCAAGTTAGGATCAGTCCAAATAATTTGAATGAAGTATCTGATTCGTTTTACAACCAACAACATCCTACAATCAATTCCAACCATCTCCATCCTCCTTCCCTTCCTCCCCAGAGAAGAAATTAATAAATAGAAAATAATCTACAACACTCTCCTTCCCTCCTTTCCCCCCCAACCATTCTAATTCCCTCTTTAAAATAAAATAACTCTCGACTCTTCAATTTCCCTCCATAAAATATCCAAATAAAAATATAATTCAATAAAAACATACTTTGGGCTCCATTTATAAATGGACATGAAAATCAAAATACATTCAAACATTAAACCCTCTTGACAAAAAAATGAAATCAATAATAAACATTTAGCATTTGGATTTTGTCTCCAATTCTTAAGGAACCTGGACTACCCACCTGAAACATCTCATTAGAAACATTAGTACATTTTAGAAATGATAACCAAAATAATAAAAATAAACATTAAAAATTTCTAACATCAAATAATGATTAAAAATAATTATTTTTATGGAGATTAAACATATAACCATAATACTTCATAATCAAATTATTTTATTAAATGAACATATTATTTTGTTAAATATCTAAGCATGCATATAAAACATTTATGTCCATAATCCAAAATAATAATGTCCCTAAATCCAAAATCTCTAGACATTTATATAGCCCCAATTAATTCTAATATGTCAAAGTCAAATGGTTTTATTCTCGTGAAATCATGTTGAAAGACAAGGAATGCTAATTTCCAAGAAAAAATTGCTTCTAAAGGATCCTATGGTAATATAATTGATGTTCTACAAAGCTTTTTGTGGAATTGGACATAGTGGAGCGGGCTAACATAATGACTAGCAAGGATATGCATATTTAGGACTTAGGTACTAATCCTATGCCAATGTCTTCTTTAGCAATATAGGAGTCATTCAAAGAGGGGTAAAATCCTATTTATATTATTTTATAGGTGAATAACAAGGTGTAGGAGGATCTATAGACACATGCATAAGGAGTAGGCTTAATTCTTGTGTCCAAAAAATAGTTAGAGTCAAATTATGTTGAGGTTTTATTGAATATAATGTAAGAATTAGGGGTAAAGGTTGATGGTAAAAAGAAGGCTCCTCTTGTGTTAAGACTTCAGAAAAATAACATTAAGAAGGGAGGTATGGATAAGGTATCAAAGGTATGAAGGAAAAAATACCAATAAAAGTGAAGCTAATTGGGGAATTATTGGTGGAGTTTGGTGTCGTCAAGATACTAGATACTCATTTTTTTAATCCCCCAAAATGAAGGCGATTTCTTGGAATGCAAGGGCTTTGAGTTGTATCCCTAAAAGAAATACACTCAATATCTTATCCAAGAATATAAATAATATATTATCTTAATTTAGGAAACAAATCTATCAATCGATCACATGATGAGTACCTCTCAAAATATTAGGAAGGGAGCTTAGTGTTTATGTAGTGGAGCTCAGGGCAATTTCGAAGGATTGGCTTGTTTTTGGGATCCTCGAAAAATTATTCCATCTTAGCAAATTGGAAGTAGGAACTCAATCATTATGGTGGCCACATGTTTTGACTTTGAAGATTCTATCTTGCTTAATGTGAATGATTAAAATATGAATCACAAATATCAACAATGCAAAAGTCACACTCTCACAGTCACACAATGAAGTTCAAGATCTTGGCTCATAAAATAGAATTTAGATAAAAAGAAAAGTCATCATAGCTAAGATATTGGTTTGCTTCATTGTTGGTTGCTCAAAGATAAATGGTGCCTAGGCTTGATAAATGACAATGATAATGCTTGATAATTCTTGAATGCTTGAATGCTTGATAAAGATAAGAGTGCTAGAGAGATTTTTTAGAATAAAAGTGCTAGGGGGTTTGAATGAAATGAAGGCTTCTTATTTATATGTTTCACTTAACATTTGATCAATAGTGGAGATTAATTTGAAAGATCAATAGATAGGAAAAATCAAGATAAGGTAAGATCTAAAATTTGGATTTTGATGAAAGAGGGAAAATTAAAGAATTGAATAAATAAATTTATTTAAATCAAAATGGTAGTTGGAGAAATAAATAAATATCAATTTATTTATTTTAGAAGAAAATACTTAATTTAAATAAAATATTTTTAATTTATTTAAAAGATGAGTGTTAGCTAATTAGATAATTTTTGAAAATTATTTAATTATAGAGGAAAATATTTAATTTAAATAAATTATTTT
This sequence comes from Sequoiadendron giganteum, assembly GCA_007115665.2. Lineage (NCBI taxonomy): Eukaryota > Viridiplantae > Streptophyta > Pinopsida > Cupressales > Cupressaceae > Sequoiadendron > Sequoiadendron giganteum. Next base: position 58,320,561 of record CM021106.1, on the reverse strand, counting down.
TAATTTATTTAAAAGAGGAGTGTCAGCTAATTAAATCTTTTTTAAAAAATTGATTATAGAGGACCAAAGATAGATTAAATTAAATTTTAATCAATGTTGGTGGTAAAATGATAAATGATGAATTAATTAAATAATTAAAAAATATTTAAGTACCCCCATTAATGGGGTCTCGAGGGCTTGTCCTGCGGAGTCCAAAAGGGATGGTGTGCGATGGTCGACACTGGAGGAGGGTTGGGTGGAGGTCAACTTCGATGGAGCTGTAAAGGGTAATCCTAGGGAGTGTGGAGTTGGATGTGTGGTTAGGGACCATGAGGGGAAAATTTTAGTTGAGAAATCATCTTACTTGGGGATTGGCACTAACAATGATGCAGAATTTCATTCCGCTCTAGTTGGGCTCCAATGTGCTAAAAATGTGTTTTTTTTAAAATCCACTTGGAGAGGGACTCACTAATTACAATCAATGCCATTAGGATGGGATCGATACCCAATTGGAAGCTAAGGAGATGGCTCTTTCAAGTTAATTAGATAATTGTTGAGTCGGAACAGTACAAGGTGTCACATATATACCGAGAAGGTAATGAGGTGGCAGATAACCTGGAAAAAAGGGCCTCGATGGTGGGGCCGATTTAATTGGAATATGATACCTAGTTTTGGTGGTTGCTTGGTACCTTCTCGTGGGTGGAGGTGATGACTTAATAATGCATCATATCATGGGACTCATGTAGTGTCAGTTTAATGGATGGTGGGCAAGCATAAAGGTTTTTGTTTGCCATTTTTTTACCATGAATCATTTTTGCTGAGCACATGTGGCATGGTTTGCTATTGAAACATGGATACACTAATACACTTAGAGAGCATGAGGAGTCAGCTGGCGTTCATGGGGGAGGCTACTGAGAAGCAGTTTGGGAACATCTTTAAAACAAAGCATGGCTTAATCATCCATGTGTTGAAGATGGTGCTCGGTGGGGAGTTTCCCCACTTGTATCACAAACACAGGGTTAACATAGATATATTGGCCATGTTCTTGACCTTGATTTTGGACGTGGGGGAGATGAAGGATATGGTGTGCCCACTGTGCAATAAATTGGTCTAGGTAAAGTACTTGGTCGATCTAGAGGATGTATAGGAGAATTATGTTAAGGGATAGGAGGTTCCATTATCAGGAGATTGCTATTTGCTAAGCAGTCATAGGGTGACATTGGAGAGTTACCCTTTGATCTTCTCAAATGACTTGGCCTCCCTTCCCAAATGTTGTGTGGCTACATTTAAGAGCATCAAGTTTTTGAAATAGATTTTGGGGTTGGTTCCTGACGAGGACACATGTTTGGTTGTAGGCGTGCATCACTATGAAGGGCTTGGTGGATGAAGGTGGTACTACAATCTGGGGAAACCCTAGAATTTGAAATTGCTTGAGGTGAGATGAGTTTTAGTTGCAATGTGGTTTTGGGGGTCAGGTGGGGTAATTATATGCAATGTGGCTCGACAGGTGGGGTGTTTGGGTGCGTGTTCATGAATGCTAAATTTTGCAATATTGATGCTATTGTGGGTCAAGGTGTACTAGAAAATGAAGTCTTGTTGGGGTGCAATAGAAATTGTTATAGTTTGTGATACACAACACCATTTTGGTATATGGGGTGCTCAGATGAAATGGTAATTGCATATGGCTGGATGGCTCTTTGTCTAGGGCACCATTTGTCTCTAAGTGCCTGGCAGTAGTTTGTTTTGATGGACTGGTTTGGGTTCTAGGTGGTCCGTTGATGACCCCTAGTCGATAATTATACTAAATTAATATTTGAATTTAATATATGGGTGCAACCCCTTAGTTTCTTTTGCACTCATAAAAAAAATTAAGTACAATATAGATATGATAAAAAGATTAAGATAATTAAATAATTATAAAATATTTAATTATTATAGATGAAAAGAGGAAAATGTTAGCTTAATTAAATAATGAAAAATTATTTAATTAATTATAGATAGAAGAAATGATAAGATGAAAATGCATTAGCCATTTTTAGGTGTCTACACTCACTAATGCTTATGCTCTCATTGATTTTTCGAGTAAAATTTTTCTCTAGTTTATCATATTAGATTTGTTTGCTCACTCTTTTTTATAGATTCTAGTAGGTGACTTCAATTTCATTGCTACCCCGAATGAGAAAAGGGGGGATTCTAAATTTATTGGCCATTCTTCTATTTTATTGAGATAATATTTATTTTCTTAATCTAGCAGATGTGATGCCAAGGAATATAATTTTCACTTGAAATAATCAAAGGTGTGGAATAGACTCTATATTAGAAAGGCTCAATAGATTCCTTACCTATGAATTTTGGATTGACAATAATTAGACTTCATTCTCTAAGATTTTGGGATGGAAAGGATGAGGATTCTTTGCAACTGATAACATAGTGGGATAGAATAAGGTCAACAAGTGATCAATTCCAAATTATGTGGTTGTGAGAATTTGATTTGTACAAGCTTATGAAAGTTTGTTGGTCTGAAGGGAAACCTGCCTTTGACACTATGTATTCCTTCTCCAAACAACTTTAGTTTTTAAGTTTATGCTCAAAACCTATAATAGATTTAATTTTGGAAATATTTTCAAATTAAATATCATCTTCAACATAAGTTAGGGAGAATCACCTTTCAAATTAAAGATGGGTGCTTGATAGAGGATCTCCTACATGAAGAATGTATGTCTAAAGAATTGTAAAAAATGGGAGCTTCGTGAGGATATATTTTAGAAACAAAAATCTTGGATTGACTAGTTACACAAAGGTGATGGAAACACTTCTTTTTCACAATTTGGTAAAGGAACACACACATGTTAATGTTATTTCTAAGATCATCTTAGCTCAAGGAGAATTTATTTATTTATTTGATGAAATATCTAAGTGCTTAGGCATTTCTCCTCTCTTGACTAAGCAATGACTTCAAGAAGTATACAATGAGAAACTTATCCTTCATTGTATCCCCTCATCCTTCATTGTATCCCTCCCTTGGTGTTAGAAGACATGAAAAATCTACTCTTAGATCCCATCTCTTTGGAGGAACTTATGTCAATTGTCATCCCAATGAAGGTAATTCTACTGGGCTTCATGGTTTTCCAAATGAATATTTCAATAATTTTTGGAAATTTTAAAATATGATTTCTTAGAGGTGGTTAGAGACCCTAAAAACAATTAGAAAATTATTAAAGCAATGAACTTTAAATTTATTTATTTAATCCCTGAAAAACAAGGAGCCAACTCCCTAGATTTTTTATCCTATTGCTCTTTGTAATGTTATGTACAAAATAATAACCAAGATTATTGTAGAGCCACTAAAGAAGTGTTTTATTTCATTGATCTCCCCTAAGCAAGGAGGTTTTGTGAAAGGGCATCAAATTTTGGATGTTATTGTTGTGGTTGTGAAAGTCATTCATTATATGTCTAACTTAAAGGAAAAAGTTATGTTCATTGAGTTGAACATGTCTAAGGCCTATGATAGGGTCAGTTGGTCTTTATTTTGAAACATCTTAAAGGATTTTGTTTTTTTCTTAGGTTGGATCGAGTTGGTAACGAGTCGTGTGACTTTGAAATAATTTGTGGTGTTAATTAATGGTGTCTCCCCATCTCTTTTTTAGCCTCTAGGGGCCTTAGTAACAGAGACCCTTTATCTCCTTATTTGCTTATTTTGATGGAAGAAGGATTAGGTTGATTCATAAAATGGTATTAATTGGGAGGATTTATTCAAGGTTGGTCTTGGGAAGAGAATAACATCTCTCAATCTCACCTTTAGTTTGTGGATGATTCTTCTTTGATAGAGAGTGTTAAAATTGAGGAGGCAATTAATTTCATAAAAGTGTTAGATATTTATTTATATTCCTCTGATCAACAAATCAATGAAAACAAATTTAGTATCTTCTTCTTCAACATGTCAAAGCTTATTTAGAGTTGACCAGAGGCATATACAAATTTTTAATTCTACCAACCCCTAAAAGTTTTGTCAAATATTTTGATGCTTTTTCCAAGAAATTATTATGGGATGGAAACTTGGAAATTCAAAAATGGATTCTAGTGAATTACGATTTAGTATGCAGTCCTAAGGAAGCAAGTGGCCTTGGTCTTTGCTAGTTTGAACTCAACTACCAAGAAAATTAGTTGTTGAATACCAAAAATCTAAAACAACATTGAGCAAAAAAATAAAAATTGAAATATCTAGGGGGTGTTTCTTAGGAGGAGATATCCCAAAAATGGATCTATCTAGGAAAGGATCCATGATTTGGAACACTAGAAAAAAGAAGGTTGAGCTCATTAAGTAGGGGTTTTTGGATAGTTAACAAGGGTAATAATGCTTTATTTTGGGAGGACTCTTGGGATAACCGTCCTCATATTCTCTTATACTTTCCATAGCTTCAAAATTTACAATAAGATTTCTAGCTGTAGGGTGGTCCAAGGTTGTTGATTTTAAATGCCACTCTACATTAGGAAGATTAACATTCCTCAAGTAGAGAAAGCCTATGGGTTGTCTAGAGAGGGGATATTTAGAGTATAGGGATATGTTGATGGGTGTTTTTGCACCTTTTCAACAAAGGCAACACACAAGTATGCTACCTCTCTTAGAAGGTAGAAATATGCAAACAAGATCCAAATTACTACCCTAAGGTCTCTCAGGTGTCATGTCATGATAATGCTTGGAATAGTTTAATTGGTTGATGTGATTTTCTGGTAATCACAAGGAGGCCTTTATGGTTTTAAAAGCATGGGAATTTGGGTTTGCAAATGGAGTTTCAAAGTGTTGGAAGTGAATGAACAGTAGTTGCACACTCAAAATAGCAAGCTGAAACTCACTTCAATCACCAAATTTGACATTGTGATGGTGCTTGGAATCCTACTCTAATAAGGAGTTTAAAGAAATAGCAAAAGAGAAAGGGTTAAGAGAGTTGTTCTAAATATAAGCTACGAATGAACAGTAACAATGGAGGGTGCTACAATAGACAAACTCCCATAAACTAGATTTTGCTTGACACAGAGAAACCTACAGCTACACAAAATCAGTGCAATCTTCTAAGGTCTATTAAAGATATCACATTTCCACAATCCATATCGATTATTGCTAGATGACTTTTGGTTTTGATTGTGTAAGAATTTTTTGTATCAATGTTTCGGATCACACTCCATGATCCATCATCAAGATAGTTGAGAGCTCAAGGAGAAAAATGCTAGGTCTACAACCTTCTTTGCAAGTTTGATCCTTAGCAACTCAAATTGATTTGATTTAAAAAATAGCTCCCTCCCATGAAGGGTATCAATTAAAGATATCAAATTTCCACAATCCATATCAATTATTGCTAGATGACTTTTGGTTTTGATTATGTAAGAGTTTTTTGTATCAACGTTTTAGATCACACTCCATGATCCATCATTAGGATAGTTGAGAGCTGAAGGAGAAAAATGCTAGGTCTACAACCTTCTTTGCAATTTTGATCCTTAGAAACTCAAATTTCTCTGATTTAAAACACAGTTCCCTCCCGTGAAAGGTATCAATTAAAGATATCACATTTCCACAATCCATATCGATTATTGCTAGATGACTTCTGGTTTTGATTGTGTAAGATTTTTTTGTATCAACATTTCAGATCACACTCCATGATCCATCATCAGGATAGTTGAGAGCTCAAGGAGAAAAATGCTAGGTCTGTAACCTTCTTTGCAAGTTTGATCCTTAGCAACTCAAAATTATTTTATTTAAAACTGTAGACATCTAAATTTGATCACTTCCATATGATCAAAATCGTCTACTCTATCCATCTATGTCATTAATAGTGATTAAATAATTTATTTAATCATTATTTCATTTTTTGCCTAAGGTTCCTAAAGTATGTAATTGAATAATTAAATACTTTACCTTACACCTTTTCTTCTCTAAATTAAATAAATAAGACAATCTATTTAATTTAGTCACTTGACCTATTTGGATTAAAACCAATTTTTAATCCCTCTTTTTCTCTCTCCTTGTCACATTCTCCATAATCCTCTTTTAATCAGGATTAAATTAATTAATCCACGATTATGATGTGCACCACTTAATCAATATTAGTGTCACATCCTCCATAATCTCCCACTTGCCTCTAATCTCTCATTAATTATCCTAATCCTGTGTTTACACAACCTTAATCAAAATCATTAGCCACATTTGGCATACCTTTTTTGATCAACCTTTCCACTTGCCTTTCTTGGCCTTGACTCTCTTTCCCATGTGAATTTTTAATTCACATTTATTCACCCAAGGCTCTCCTCTTCCCCATGTGAATTAAAAAATTCACTTTTATCTTTCCAAGGTCTACCCTATCCCCATGCAAGTTCTAGAAGAATTGACTTGTCACTTTACATGTGCCAAGGACTTCTAGAACCTTTGAATTTTCACATCACCCACATGTGGAAAATCCCCACCTTTTTGGAAACCCTCTCTTATCCACTAGATTCTTCCAATCATTGTGAATTTTTAATTCACTTTTATTCCTCTAAGGAATCTTCTCATCCCCCAAAGTACCTACAAGGTACTTTTCCTTCCTCCACTTCATGTACCTCTCTTCCACCTCACTCCCACATCATCTCACCCTAGGCCATCTCACATTCCACATGTCAAGATGTGAGAGCTTTTGAGTCCTCAACTCACCATAGCCCTTCATATTGGCTTTGTTGGATCAATCTCAACCGTTGAATTCTCTAGAGAATTCAAATTGTCCTATAAAAAAAAAAGAATCAAGTCTTTTGCTACCAAACTCTTGCCAAATTTCCATTTGTAGCATTTTAGCCTCTCCATAGCATTTTTCAATCCATCTTGCATCTTGCATCCACTTCACTCCATAGCCATCCAAGGATCACACAAGACATCCAAAGATCAAGGGCCAACCAAGGAAAAATCAAGATGAAGGTATAATCAATTTCAATCAATTTTCATCTTGCTTTATGTTTATCTTTCCTTAGGCTAGTCATTGAGGTGTCCTCTTTTGTGTTATTTCTTTTTATTGCATCATTAGTTGTTTAGCATCTCACATTAGGAACATAACATTTTAGGAGATCACAAAAACATAGTTCCCTCCCATGAAAGGTATCAATTAAAGATATCACATTTCCATAATCCATATCGATTATTGCTAGATGAATTTTGGTTTTGATTGTGTAAGAGTTTTTTGTATGAACGTTTTGGATCACACTCCATGATCCATCATTAGGATAGTTGAGAGCTCAAGGAAAAAAATGCTAGTTTTGCAACCTTCTTTGCAAGTTTGATCCTTAACAACTCAAATTTATTTGATTTAAAACATAGTTCCCTCCCATGAAGGGTATCTAAGGTCTGCTAATTTTTATACTGTGCATTCACCTCGTGAACACACAATTGAACTAAGTTGCAAAAAATAAGTTAGCTCAGACTAGCTTTGCAAAGTGATTCATCATCAACAAATCACAAAAAGCATGAGTTGGAAGTGCATCCAATATTGTAACAACCAACACCATTAAATACATTCAAGAAAATACAAGCTAAATCTAATATGTAAGTTGAACCATGCATTCATAATGAACAAACTCAAAAGAAACATCCATAAAATAATGCAATGCTTCTCTCTATTTCTGCAAAATGCCCTTTACACCAGTTGTCCAACCATTTACAAATGAGGAGCAAGCCCCTATTTATAGTTTTCCAAAAGGAGAATGAATGGACAAGATTTAATTACATAGTGTGGCCAAGATTCATTATAAGTTAGGGTTTCACCTACCCCCAATATATAGCAATTTAAAAAATACATCTTTTGTCTTTTCCTTGTTTTGTCATCTAGTGACCCTGGCATTATAGCAATTTGTCCTGTAGTGGCTGTCATCCTTTGCTGCAACTGAAACCATTGAAAGTTGCCCTCTTGTTGAATGTGTTCATAGAATCTCCCCAACTAATCAAGTGCATATTGTTTGCGGATTTGCATCATTGTGAAATAGATTAGCTGCCCCTAATTCGATAGGACAACTCCTGACGGATCACGATTGTTTGGGGAAAGACAAAATAGATACTTTCTGTTTCTGACCTTGGTAGATAGCCTTTTGTTTTCTCAACACTGACTTCTTTGACATAGGTTCTCGAGCTTCCATTTATCAAGCAAGTTGATCCTCCTTTGATATTCATTCATGAATAAGAAGATTCCTTACTTTAGTAGCCTCAGACCGCCGTTTGCATTTTGTATGTGAGCCTTTATGACATAGCATCCTCTATCTTTATTCCATCTAGCGGGTCTTCATAGGTAGGCTATGACGAACCTCGACATGTTGGTCATCTTGAAAAACCCTAATCAGTTGCCCTACATGAAGATTTAAATCAATTAGGCTTACTAAAACATAGATTGATACAATCATTACTAAGGCCCTTAACAAGATTTTTCAATTTCCCCTTAGGTGCAAATTTGGAACATATCCTCATTTAGACCATTCTTCAAATGTTATTAGTCAATCTCGTTCATTGAGGAGCTCATCCTACTCCCTTGTAAATTAAATCTATCATTTTCAACATGCATTCCTAAGCATATTTAATGCGCCCTACGATAAATGATACTCAAATCCTCTCCTTTTTTCTTACCACACCCCTAAAAGCCCCAACCCCTACTTGGGAACCACTCTGAATCCTTGGTTTCTCATTTTAAGTTCATTAAATCCCTTATGTTATGAGAAAATTGACTTTCCTTGACTGAATCTTGGGTACACAATAATATGATCATGATGAACTACTTGATGGCCTAATGGGTTGTTGTCATTTGTGGAAAACGAGAGGGTGCGGATGCTAGATGGGTTGTTTCCATTAACAACGGTGTTGAAAGAGCGGAAGCCCTCATAAATATACCCACAAACGACCTGGGACACTCTCTTTCCCACCTTTTAATTAGTTTCCTCCTTTGTTTTAATATTCGTTGTGCCCTACATAGAGGCCTTTATTAATGAAGGTTCATCGTCTTCTCGCTAATTTGAACTTCTTGGTTTAAGGACTCAATTGAGGTAGATAATCACCCCTTATCTTGGCCCCCCTTATAGTACTAGACATAGAGTTCATTTGCCAATTACAAGAATGCAGAGATTCAAACGAAGGCTACTTTAAATTTCCTTGCCACCTAGTGAAACCGTTTGTGGGAGACCGATTGCTGGGAGACGACGGTGAGGTGATCAAAACATTCTTCCATTTAAAATTTGTGCTAGTGCCATGATAATTGTTGATTACTCCACACCTTTTAATTAATGGAGGTGATCCAACCGAGGACTAATAAGTGAGAGTCTGATTTATTCCATTGCGAAGGATCGACCCCTGGGAGATATCTAGGGTGGGACATCCCATTTTAGTTGATAGGACGGGTTCCATTTCCAACTACAAATTTTCCACTTCGCCCGTCATTTTTATCAAGAAAGCTCAACTTCTTGTTTCCCGCAAGGTGGTGCTCGACCAATGCATGGGATGGGGCTATTTAGAGAAAAATCCGCATTTTTCACACCCCCGAGATACACTCTCAACTGGTTTGCGGGCCTAGAGGTGTTCCGCACCGTTCACGGAGAACGTCCTTGTGTTAAGCCTAAACAATCATGAAGAAGCATGCAGAGCCTACATGAATGTACTCCATAGCAGGCATTCTGATTATTGCACTCTAGTGTGCCCACCCTTCGAATGAGGAGGTGAGAACATTCACCTGGCCAGTGCAAACACGACCCCCATCTCCCCTTCCTTCTTGTATCCCTGTGAAGTCTATCCATGTACCACATGCATTTCTTGTAAAAACCAGGAGCAACAATCCCTTTTATCATGATAAGTCCTTGATTTTTTTCAAGAGGGACCATAGATAGTCCATGTGCATTGTTGTGTAGTTTTTGCACACACGCCCCACTGAAATTAGGGATCCTCACTTTTTTTTTGCTTTTTGGTGTCTTGGCCTTTCTATTTTGGAAATTTTGCTTGCTTAGGCATGTACTTTGATGATCATCCTGCCGGTTGGAATGGCCCATTTATGATTTATATGGACAAACTTAAGTTCTGGTGGCCTATGATTTATAAGGTAATCTGGTCTCCCTTGGTGGCCTATGCGGAGTCACCTGCAAAAGAGAAATTGGGCAAATCCCCTCAATAGGAGGAGATACCAACTAAGATTCCTTTACCAGAATAGGTTATTATGGAGGAGCAGTCTCTGGAGAAAGAGGATTCGACTAAGGAGATCCCTAATGTGCCAAGTATTAAGAAGATGCACCTAGTGTCCAGCAGGAGCAAGATAAACAAGATAAAGTGCCAACCGAATCCACTGTTCCAGACTGGTTGGATAGAGAATTAAAGAGTAAATTGGTAATAGTGGAAGACACTCCTCCCAATTGGGGGGACCTAATGGCTAACATCAGGAAAGGGAAGACCAAGAAGAAGGCTACGGTTGTATCCAAGATTGAGAGGGATGAATCTGGCAACAAAGTGGCTCATATTGCTACCCCTACTCTAGACAAAGATAGAGATGGGGTAACTACAAAGGACTATCATGTGCAAACCATTGATTTAGGGCATGCTTCTATGGAGCAAGATATTGAGGAGTATGAGGGCTCCAGTGTTGTAATTTTAGGTAGATTGAAGAAGGAGGTACAAACCAAGCATGAGTTGGAAAGGGAGAATGAGAAATTGAAGAAGTACTTGCAGGAGTTGATGAAACCCTTGTAGTCCATTAGCTCTTCATCCTTTGCTGTAGGTTTCTTGCCTCAAGAAACAATCTTCGAGCTTGAGAAAATGAAAGGCACTACACATGCCACAATTGGTTGGTTCCAGGGAGTCCAGACCAAAGGAGATGGTACCTTTAAGGATATCTTGTTGACTGCAGGGGATGCCATGAGGTCAATGGACTGGTTGAAGACTGTGTTGGCCCAGGACAAGGAGGATATTGATCTCCTATTGCAGAAAACAAGAACAATAATGGAATACACTGAGGATAAACTGGTGAAGAGTGGGATTCTTCCTTTCCCAAGGGTTTCTGAGCCTTGGGAATGGTTCGAGATCTTGCAGACGAGGCAAAGGGCCTTGAAGAAGATTCATAAATAAGGAAAATAGATTGAGGACACTTTGACTGGCATTCATGATAAGTGCATTTCATTCTTTGAAATCATGACAGGGTGGAAGAAGTTTGCTCCAAATCATCTCAATTTGGAACAACTTAGGAAATGGTGGAGAGATGTCTACTCTCCAGTCAGTGAAGGTCCATTCACTGAACATCAGCTAGATGACGTTGCAACCTAAATTGTAGTTATTGATAGGTATTTAACAAATAGGGCTGATTGGGATAGCACAGTAAGGTAGGCAAGAGATGACATCAAGTCTCTTGAAAGAGGAGTTAGGGTTTTGCCTGTGCCAACTATTGTCGAATTGGACAGAGTGTTGTTGGCAATGCATGGTGAAGTGGAGCTTGCTAAAGACAAGGATGGGAAGTAGTTATATAGGGCTACATCGAAGTTTGTGCTTCCCATTTTTCCACATGCATTGGGCTGACCTTTTGAGACCCTAGGCCGACTTGGATGAAATTGGTACAAATTGCACATTTCATGTTGTATTCGAATATATTTTGAGGCCGACCTATTGTGTGGCATTTTATTATTGTAAAACCTTATTTGGGCCGACCTATCTTGGGAGTTCTCTATAAATTGGGCATGTTGCCTCATTTGTAAATATACATAGGAGATGATATAGAATAGAATATAGAGGAATAGAGTGGCACATAGAATAGGGATTTCATATTTGAGCAAATTAGGGTTGTCTTCAAGCAAGTATTGTAACAAAAGTTGGAATTGTTGCCATTTTGGATGACTTAATATAAGAAAGGATATTGCTATTTGGTATCTCTCTTGTGTTGAGTTTTATCTGGCATGGTTCTCATTGTTATATCTTTAAAATTGCTTAAGTTTATTGTTAGATAGTTTGGTGATGCTTAGGGTTAAATGTTTGGAATGTTTGCAGTGATATCTAGTCCATACTTTTTGTAGTTAGTTGATTGTTAGCCGCTTTGCAAAGTTAGCCTGAACTTAAAATTGTGCTTAGTTCAGTTATGAGTGTTTTTTCATTTTGGTTGCAATAGGATTATTTTGAATGAATGTTTATGATTTGAAAATCTTTAAATACCTTAGAAGATTGCACTATTCTAGTAAGATTGCAGATTTATCTGGGTCAAATAGAAAGTAGTTTATGAGAGATCAGTCCATTTTGAGCATCTTATCTTTTGGCATTGTCAGTGTTAGGGTTAGAAGTAATCTTAGAATTATCTCTAAAACCTTCATCTTTTGTGATATCTTTGTTATTTGAATTCAATTTAGGGTTTGAAGTATCAATTCATTGCTAAACTTAATAAATTTGAGTCCAGTGTTTGCTTGTAGTAAGGTCCCTTTGTGATTACCAGCATTTTCACATTATCTCTGAGTTGTTTTATTGCATTGTCAAAACTTGACATTAGAGACCTTGGGGTTATCTCTCTTTCCCATAGAGATTTACCTTTCAAGAGAGATAGGATATCATATTATGCTTGAGTCGTTGTCGTGCAGAAAACACCATCAACATGTATTAAAACTTTTCTCAGCGCCTAGGGGAATTATTTAACACTAGCTTTGCCATCATGAATGCATTTATTGCGTATCGCCTACTTTTGAAGATTTTGATAACCATGTCGCCACCAAAGGTGCATGAGCTTGTGAGTGAGATTTTGTGGGGGGAAGTGATAAATAACGGCTATTCTTGAGTTAGCAAAGTAGAATGAGGACCTTGCGGGTATGGCCTTTGACAAAGAGAAAGCGAGGAGGAGCATGCGGGTGGTAGCACATGAGAGGATGTCATGGTGAGGTAGCTATAAGAATGGTGGAGAAACAAAGGCCAACTTTAATGTGAAACCCGCAAGTCCGAACGACCCTCCACGACCATATCACCCTGCCCACTGAAAGTTCTCCTTAGGTTCTTAGTGTCTTTCGCAAGATATGACATTATGCTTTGTGGGGTGGAAAGGGTCGTCATGATAATGTCATTATGCATAGAAATTACATCCATGCTCGGAGAGCTTGCAAAAGCAATGTAGAGAAAGTATTGTGGGGGATTACTATGAAGCAGTCGTATTTAACAGCCTAGAAGATGGTGGCATTGTGAAGTGCGGGAGCCACATGGGAGATATCCACCGAGGGACCGCGGGTAAAAGAATGTGGAATGTTGAGGTTGGGGTGTCATTAGTGAAAGCCATGTGGAGACGACGTCACACAAGTGAAGACCCACATGAAGTCTCCCACTGGCACATGAGAATGCAAACCTCGCACCAAAGTGATCCATCGGGCTTTTATATCAACTTCCTAATGAATATGCAATGTCTATGGGAAGTTCGTGCGGGGCGACTGTCATGGAGGATGGTGAGAATAAACAATGAACCCTATTGCCAGAATAGGAAAACTGCACTCCTAGAATTCCATCGTGACTTTATTGTATTGTTTTATTATGGTGCCACCAAGTGCAATGACTATGGTGACCACAATCTGATAGCCTAATCCGATGATCCCCTCCTACACTCTCATGGATTAAATTCATGTCATCTCATAATGTTCATCTAGTATGCATCGATGCTTCATTTAGTGGCCTCTTTAATGTTACTTCACATTGATCTTTCCAATCCCATTTTGGTTGTATAATATTTCATGGTGTTCGCACGATCACTCCCATGACCTTCATGATGTCATGCACCGTACTAGTTTCCTGAGACGTGAGGGAGCCTCCAAGATAAAAACCATTCGCTGAAATAATAAGTGGGGAGGTTGGGCAAAGATGATGTTTGAATAGCAGGATGGGTTGCAGACCTCGTAGACGATGTTTTTTCCATGGATATACATAGGTGGACATGTGGGTGGAAATATGCAAGCAGATGTAGAGCAAACGTCATTGAAGAACATTGTCATGGCAGACGACCACGAAAAATGTGACCTCCGCAAGTGAAGGCTCCAACAGGCCTTGAGATGTAGACAACCGACATAAGATTGTCATTTTGAAAATACCATGAGAGCCATGACCTCCGCAAGAGGCACGCCCTCAATTCCATGCTTACCCATATATTCAGCAAGGGTGACCTTTGAATGCCTTGTCATAATAATGGGTAACTCCATCGAATGCCTTGATCAATAACTGCATAGAGGAAGATTATCCCCTCGAATTACCTCATCACTCGATAGATGACAGTTGCGCCCTCTTTGAATTCTTTCTCTCTTTATTAGGGGAGCACATTAGTCAATCATACCAATTCGTGAGAACAATCGTTGGCTGTAGTGCAATAATGTGGGTTTGTTGTGCAAGAATGTTTCCTTGGGGATGCAAATAGTTAGATGCAGATGAGCGCATGTGTGTGGACGTTACGGGAAATTCACCAAGAGAACAAAGAGATGATGGATGGTATACATCATGGGGAATCCTGCAAGAGGATGATGGAGCTGGTGGGTTGTGGGTCCATGAAGTGAGAAGGCAACGAAGCTTCACCATCATCAAATGGCGTCAAGGTGACAGCCTCTCACAAGCGGAGGCCCACAAAGGCATACCTGCTGACAAGCATAGACTTCAAAGTTTACCGCAACTTTATGGTTTCATTATGAGGAAATGGTGTATGCGGGTCCCACCCAGTGAGATGACATGAGAGCTTAGTTGTTTGACAACGATGATCAAGTGAAGGCAAGTCGCATGTAAAGACCTGCAAACATTGGCAATTTTGAAGTGTATTGACCCCACTTTGGTAGCAGCGCATGGGGATATAAATATCAAAAGTGGAGCCCACCATCCAAGTGAAATTCAAGGGTCGATCACTGCTTAGCGATGAGACGAAGGCACAAATCCACATGAGGTGGCTTGTAGCTGTGGGTCCATGATGGTCAACGAACGCAATGACAAAGATTGATGTGAGATCTACCACATGGGCAGATGTTCAGGCCTGGATGTAGACGAGAGACAGGGTGCAAAAAAAAACAAGATGAGACCCGCAAACGTGGGCCCACAAGGCCCGACGGATGCTGAAGTGATAACCTAAGAGAAACTCGCAATACCCAGTCTGCCAAAGCAAATGACTTGGTGAAGTTCAAGTAGGTGAATTTGGACAATGGGAAATTTATCGTTTTAAGGTGTATGACTAGCTTGTGCTTAATATTAAGGGTGCACAAAGTGAGGCGAGAGAAGAACAACCTGTCGGGAGCGAAAATGACCCATCGAGAGCGAAAGAAAGGGGGTCCCTGCCTTAGGTGGGGTGTGTTTGCAAAATATGCACAACATGATATTTTTAGTTTATGTTGAGACCTTTTAGCTCCTTAAAGTATTTTGATGTCCTTGCTTGGGATCATGACACAAAAGGAGTATATACAGTTGCTCTTGGGTATCAAATTTTGGAGATGTAAAGAAGAGGTAATATGGAATTTCCTTGGTGGAGGAAAATTTAGAACAAGTTTGGATGGCACAAATGTAATTTCTTCCTTTGGATTTTGAATCAAGGTAAATGTCTCATGTGGGATAATATCAGGAAGAGTGGTTTCTAAGGGCCTTGAATCTATTTTCTTTGTTGTAATAACAAGGAGCATATTCCCTAGTCATCTTTTCTTCCAATGCCTCTTTTCTATAGAAATTTGGGACTTATGATAGAAGATTTTAAAAGTAAATTTTATTCATGCTAATTTCTTGCCTAAGTTTTGGAATAGTTTGGGATGCCCACTTACCTCAACCACATTCCTTCTTGTGACTTGGGAATTTGGGCCTTAATTTATATTTTAGAAATTTTGGTTAGATATAAAGTAAATTTTTTTTCAAGAGTATCATAATAGAGTCTTATATATTTAGTTTAAAATCAAAAGAATGATCAAAGAAACAATTGACAAAAAATTCAATATGGATGACTCTCTCACTTTTTGTGATGTGAACTTGGTTAAAATTTTGGAGCTTTCAATTTCTCCCTCTCTTCAACTTACATTTGGGAATAGGATTCAAGCTACTAAAAAAGTGAATAGATCTAGAAAATGAACTTTACCCTTATTGGGTTCCCTAAAATTAATATTGATGGCTCTGTTGGAAACATGAGCATGTTGGTATATGGTGTTGTCATTTATGGCAACCCATTGTATAAATTTAGAAGTGTTGGTCTAGAGAAGACCAAGTGTATTGAAGAATTAGCTAAGTCCCAATGTGCATATTCAATGTTCAAATGAATAGTTTTGTGGCCCGCATTGCTCCACTATGTAGAATCTTGTCATGGGATTTTTAGGTGTTCATGGTATGTGTTGAACATGTCTAAATCCAAAGTTTCAAGTTTGTATATGTTTCACAGCTAAAGATATTATTGATAGTGTATCGAGCTTAGTAATGGCAGAGTTGTTGGTACATAGTGCATGATTAGAATGCTCCACATTCCACTGTGGATGAATAGTATGTTGTGCATTTTTGAGGAATTTTTGTAAGGCATTAGATGCGTGTGAAATCCAAGTGGCAAGTGATTTGGTGGTTCACATATTGATTTGTGAATGAACGGTTGGTTCATTCATTTGTTGCTTCACCAGTTTTGTTATGTGGTGCCGACCTAAGGGTTTTGGGGTCATGCAAAGTTAAGTTATGTATAGATCGAAATCATGGAAGTGGTTATAGGTCAACCTATTTTGGTGTGGTGCACGTTTTGGTTTATTCTGCAAAGCATGTGTGTTGGAGTTTTGTGCAATTATTAGGTAATTAATTATGTTTCTTTATGCTTAGAGATCATGCATTTTCAATGTGTAGACATGTTGGATCATAAATTTATGTGTTAACCTAGTTCAAGATTTATTGGCATACAATGAATAATTTCCTTTCACCTACTATGTTTTTATCCTTGATTTCCCTTAGCAAGATCTTTAAATCAAGCATTCTTTACCTCATTTTTACATAACGAAAGTGAACTTTTAAGTTGTTCTTATTATTTAGGCTATCTTTACTCATAAACGACACTTTTAAAAGTTTAAAAATTACAAGTGTGAGATAGATTTATTGTCAAAGTTTAGGATATTTTTTATTAGGCCTTGGACATTGTTGCAAAAAAATTTCATCACCGAGTTGCTAATTTTTATGGTTTTTCATGGGTGAACCATTTCTATTTCTATTTATAGTTTTAATTTTAATTTTCAAGCAATTCTCTAATATTTTTGTGGGTTATCCTTCTTAATTCTTCCATCCATCCATCCTCGTCCATTTATCTTTCCATTTTGTTTCATTTTTTCCATCTTATATTATCTTCCTCTTCATTGCTAAGACAGTTTGTGTATCCTTCCCATTTTTCTCTTTGTTGATGCCAAAAATTGGCAAGGTAATAACCTTCTGTGGGAAACTCAGTTTTAGGGGGGGACCTATTGCGCCAAACTGAGTAACCTCTGGATTTTAAAGAAGCCGACTTCTTCTATAACTGGGGTTTTGAAAATGGGAAAAGGAAGCCAATATAAAACAAAGGGATCTAACAAAAGCGATACGCCAAGATTTAGATGTGTGGCATGGTAAATCTATCTTGGGGATGACTTAAGGACCCATGGGTAGTCTGTTGCATTCCAAAATGGAAGAATAAAAATAGAGGCTTGAGTGATTCATCATATGACATAAAATAACTTCATAAATTTTACTAGAAAGAAGAGTCCAAGACATTATCTAAACCAAAAAATTTATATTAATTTATAGAAGTCTAGGAATGAAACATCCAGTACAATAATGACACAGTAAAATTGATCAAATATCAAAGAAAATAGAAAGGTCAAACAATGGCACAGTTTGTGAATTCTTTACAATAATCTAATAAAGCAATTAAAGGAAGAGTTCTTCTATTAATTCCTCTTCCCAACTATGAACTAAAATTCTAACCTCCTTTGCTTCGAAAAGAGAAGCAATATTTATAATGAAAGCCCAGCTTTTTGAGCAAGTAACAAAAAAGATGCTTTGATTATGAGCAATGATGCATTAGCAATGATTTTCCCTTGGTCATTACAACCAAAAAGATTCGAGCCATGAATGAAGACATCCAAGGGTCGGATGCATCCCCTACGAATGATGGTAGTGGTCCCAGCAGACCAAAGTACTTGACATGTGCAATCGATTCATGGCAATAATTACAAAACATGGAAGCTGGTGAAAGGTTGTCGCCTACCTAGCCTCCTCCCGCGACAAAGTTCTTTAGGAGATCGCACGGTAAGCGGTCGGGGCCCGACGTTCTATCCTTCCCTTAAGCGATAAAGAACCTGCACTGTGAAGACACGTGGAGGTCTTCAGCATACTGTGTCGATGGTGGGGTCTGCCACAAATATATGTGCACACTGATGCTATGTGGCATGCGATCGGGGCCCAAAAGGGGAGTGATGCAAAGGGGCACAAAAATGGTTGCGAATGACTGACACGTGGAAGCCTAGGACAAATTTTTTGAAAAACAATCGAAGGAAACCTTACGAGGAGCTCTCGGATGACATGTGGCGATATTTTCAAAAGCCTTTGCACAAAAGGAGCCCGATATGCTTATTTCTTCACTGAGGCATGGTTGATACTTAGGAAAAAATAAACTCACCCAAAGGGAGCTTGGGAATTATGTGTTCACAACTTCTGGTGACTTATTAGCCCTGGTGTTTCGCTTGCGGAACAA
Organism: Sequoiadendron giganteum; assembly: GCA_007115665.2. Lineage (NCBI taxonomy): Eukaryota > Viridiplantae > Streptophyta > Pinopsida > Cupressales > Cupressaceae > Sequoiadendron > Sequoiadendron giganteum. The sequence goes on along the minus strand of CM021106.1, from coordinate 58,301,899 downwards.
GGAACCCAAAAGTTTCTAGCTTATAGACCAAAGACTTATCCATCAGGCGATATGGTCAAAGCGTAGAGAGGGTGGCCTAAAGGGGCAACCATTCATTCTCAGATGGAGGCAATAAGTCACACAAAGTTTCCTGCGCTCCATGTAGCTCGATTTCTTCTTTGTAAGGTAGCATCGATGATGTATCGGCCCATGACTCAAATCGAAAAAGAAGACGTGCGATCGACTGAGTGATTTTCTCAAAATCCTTCACAATAAGGGGTTGGCCAAAATCCTAAAAGGCAGACACATCTCGATGCTTTTCTTCGATCCTTTATGCTATATGCTCCACTGTGGCCACTGACTCATCCCCTAGGAACAAAGAAGATAGACCCATATGAGCTAGGTGGGAGAACCTGGCCTGCATGCCATTCATGGTTTTCTCTAACCTAGCGACACATTCGTTGGCATGAAGAATAACTGCACGACATTGGATGACCCTGTTGGTTGTTTTAGCAACGATTCTTTGGTCCTCAATCCCTGCATTTGCCAAGACTTCATCCGAGACATGATATAGCTTGTTTAATAATCTCTCAGCCTCTAGAACCTTTTGCTCGATTGACTAAGGAAATTGTATGATCACCTCGTGAACTCTCCTACCTAGATCTGTTGCCTCTGCCACAAATTTGAGTGTTGGCTAAAGGGTCAGGCAGAAGGCCTTCACTCTTTCCCAATATGAAACATGCAATTGTTGGGCTATCTAAAGAAGGTTTGTCTAATCGGTCGAAGGTAAGGATGAGTCCTTCAATAGGGTGATTTCCTCATCCCTTTGTTTTATATTTTGTGTGAGCTTCGTAACCTTTTGGTTGGATGTGATGATTTTCCTCTACAGGATTTGTGACTCTGTGAGCTAGATATTCTCAACTCTCTCTTTGTTTGTTGCTTGTTGCTCTACTGTAGATTTAAGCTCTGCAATTTCATTCTCCAATTAAGCATGGTGGTTCTAGAAATCTACATCCCTTTGCTGCATTTGTAGCTCAAAGTGGTGAAATTCTTTATCTTTTTGTTGTATGTCCAACCCCAATTTTGCCAATTGGTCCTGATATTCCTGGTTCTTTTGTTGCAACTCAGTGACCAAATAAGGGTCGAGTGACTGAAGTTTAGCCAATTCTTCTCAAAGCTTTGCTTCTTTCATCTCCCTCTACTGGGATAGGTGCTTAAAATCAATCTCCATAGCTTTTTCCTTGGAAGGCAAGACATCGACTCTATCCCTCAAGTTTTTTAGTTCTTCTTCCTTTTTCTTGAGCTAGCAACCGGTCTTAAGAAAAATGATGGTCACTACCCATTGCATTTCCTCCATGAGTTCCACCTTGTCTCATGGATGGGCGATGCTTAGGTCAAGCCCCACAGTGTACATGTTGTAATCATCCGACTGCATCTCTCCTTGCGGTTTTCTAACAGTCGGGAACATAGTCACAAAGTGTAGCAACTGTTGAGCCTCATGGAAAATAGTATGTATCTTTGGCTTTGTTAGTCTCTTAGCATCCTTAGCTCTTCTCTTCTAGGTTCTGACCACTCATGCTTGTTTAGTTTTATTGCCTTCCAATAGAAATTATGCGGGTGATATGATGAGTCCGCTTGTGAAAGGTGTACTGGGAGGAAGGGAGAAAGGGAATGAAAGAACATCAGCCCCAAGTGACCTCTTCCTTGGAATTTTGACCATTTGGGGCAAGAAAGGTGGGATACTCTGATAATCGAGCTACAGACCAGGAGGACTCGAAAGAAGCGGAGTCGTGAAGGTCTCCATTTTCTAGGAAGAGTGGGTTGGCTAGAATATTGTTGTGGCAGGGGATGTATCCATAAAGGTAGCAGGGGCAAAGTGTGTGATACTTTGGGATGTGGAATGGGCCAAGGCGAATGGTGTGAGGTTCCATGGGGGAGTTAGGGAAAAAGGGGATGCATGGGAAAACTATGCGAAGCCCTCCGTGATCATTGAAGTAGAGGCTGGAATGCATTGGTCGACACATGAAATAAGAGGCGTTGTGGACACAATGGGGTCAACCATGGTTTGCGGAACTATAGGAGAGGGGGCAAGAGATACATGTGGTGCGAATGACTACAGTCCTCAGTATGTTGTTCACTCCTCTCTTGTGCCTGGGTTTTGTGAACATTCTCTAGAAAGTGCCTCAATTCACTTTCACTTCTTTGGTGGTGAGTTATCAACCGTCGTGGTTTCAAATTGTTTTGGTGAAGTTGCTATGGTTCTCCTTGCTATCCAGGTGTGAGTTAGTGAAGATATTGCACTCAATATATTGACCCGTATGTTAGAGGAAAACTTAACAGGTTGCTTCAATCCCTTCCCCATCTGTTGCATCGAGGTGTCCTGTATTCCTACTTCTAGTTGTGCCCTTTCATCTGACTGTGACTCGACATCTTTTGAATTGGAATACTTTTCAGGGCTTTTGTCAGAATCTGGATGTTCATTGTTCTATAATTTGTCGAATCTGTCATCCATCTACAGGCTGTTGTAGGGAGCCTCAGTCTACTGGGTCTCTTGGCGGTATATCCAGAAGTTATTGATTTTCTCCTCCTTCCAATAGTAGTTATTCAATAGATCGTTGCGAAGGGTAGTTCCCATTTTCCTTGTTTTATCATACGATCTAGTTGGGTAGTAGAATCTTAGCCAGGGTAGCTGACCATCTTCGGTAGGAATGTAAGCTAGGTCAATAATACATTCATCTACATCTGATACTAGATTTGGACGCTCCTCCCAGTAAGGTCGGGGATAGTGCATTACCTAGACATATTTGTTTGGCAAGTCATCATCGAGGTTGTAGTTCCATTTTTCACAGATCCATACCAGCCCTAGTGAGCCAACTTTGCCTCCAGTATGTCATGAGCCTTCTGTTTAGCCATGATGACAATCTTGAAGCTCATCGGAAGATTGAAAAATCCTTTCTTCTTTGCCTTCCTGCTGCAAAAGGTGTCGTCAATAATTGAGACCTATCGAAAAACCTCTAGTGCCAGTACCTGTTCTATAAGACATGATGGAAGCCGGAAGGGTTCTCTGGTGAAACCGCGTAAACGGACGAACATGAAGTCCCTGCCCAAAAACCAGTCGCACCTCAGAACAAATTTTTCCATGAACTGAGTTTGGTCCAAGCTGAACCATAAGATAGTGTTGTCCCCTCTTAAATCCTGCAGAATCAGATATAAGAAAAGATTTGAAAATGCATAAAAGTCATATGTCGCAAAGAGAAGGGGAGTCCATGCAAAAACTGGCTTTCGCCTCTGGTTTTTATCAAAGATGGAGAGCTCGAAACGCCTCTAGAAGAAGTCTGGATTTTGGTGCAGAAATATGTGGGCGAGGAAGGATGGGAACCTGAACCTTCATTGAAGCTTGTATTCTACTATCTGGTCTAGCATCTCTTGCTCGAGAAACTCAGCAAAATCATACAAGAAGAAAGAATGTTGTCTTCATAATTGGAAGCCCAAACCTAGCCGAAACTCTTGGACATCCTTATCGGAGTCCAGTCCATGGATGAACGCCATCATTGAGAACACATCCTTCATATCATCATAAAAGATCCTAAGCACCATTGAGATCCGCATTGGTTTATGCTAAATATCCCTCTACCTTTGCGTCTCTATGTTGTAGAAATTCATTGCAAGGTCTTTGCCTGTCCAATAGGACTCTCCCTTTCCTGGAGTAAATGGCTCCTTTATTTGCACTTTGAAGTTTTGCTCTGAGATGCAGAGCATATTCTAGATAGCTTCTTTGCATATGTTCACAGTTCCTTCCCGACCCTCGATGGTGCTAGTCTTTGAGTTGAAGTGTTTGATGGCCTCATCAACTAATTCAGGGCAGTGGTGTACAAATGGGACCATATATTGAGGAAGCCCACTGTACCAACACTCTTGCACCAAAGAATTTGGGTTGCTATTCTTTTTCATCCTTTCACAGGCTACCTCTCTAAGTGTCTTGCGATTCTTTGCAAGAATGGGGTCATGAATGTTTTCCCACTCTTCTTTAATTTGCTTCTTATCCTTGCTAAGGCTCTTCCTCTCTGCAACTCGAGTATTTACCTAGGTCAACCTTTCTGGTATCCCAGGTGAGACATAAGAGACATCTCCAAAGACGTAGGTGCCTGGTGTTGCACGCATGACATTAAATAAGCTTTGTGCTCCTCCTTCCCTCAATTCTTCTTGAGAACCTTGAGTGGTCGCCATTCTTTGTAAACTCTTCTCAGAAAGCACACTAAAGCGATATAAATGGAACCTAAAACACAATGCAAGGTTTTTGGTTCCCAAAACTAGACAACCTTTCGCTTTAGGTCTAATTTACACTGGGGCATTGAATTCTCTGCAATTATTTGTGTTTAATCCCTTTCGCTAAAAAAATGCACCATGCTCGATTTCTTTGATGGCCCTGTTCTCTTTAATTCCTTTTGAATTTTGAGGAAGTTTTTATGCTATGTCCTCCCTTTTGCATGCAACCCTTGGCTTTTCTTTTGATTTCTTGAATTCAATCTAGTAGATAACGGTTTCCTTTTGCATTTAATTTGGCATGCGTTGCCAGCTCTCTAGCCTATGCAAGATAAGCTACTTGCCTCTTTTGAAAAGACGTGGATTCATAATTGTATTGGTAATAATGTCCTTTTGACACGATTTTCATGGGAAATTGAGTCATCAGTGCAATGTCTGTCATCTCCTCATCTCCTTTAGCAATTAATATCCTTCAAAGCATGATCAAGCTGAAATCACAATGAGTACTTTGAAAAGATATGTGTTCATCCTTGGAGCCTTGAAAAATGCCTGTGTCATGCCACCTAGCCTTTATTCGTATGATCTGTCACCTAGGACTGCCACCAATTTGTGTTAATTGATTACTACTCCTAAAATTTGCATGCAACAATTTGTACCTGTGGACACAATTGGTCTAGAATGTCGAGCTGGCCCTTTTGGGAATTTTCAAGTAAGCACTCAATTACCATCATGTTTTATATGTTGGCTACCTCAGATATTTCTATAAATAAGCTCTTAATATAGTAGCGAAACCATACCTAGTGACTTAGCGAAAGCGTCATTGGGTGATTGGATAGGTTTAGATCTTGCATAGTGCCAGTCTTAGGTGCTTTGAGCTGAGTCTGCCACAATGAATACTCCAATTAGGCTAGTGTGTAACAAATCTCAAACAACTTTCTTGGGGGAGATTTCGAGCACGCATCTGCAATGTATGACAAAGAACAAGCATTTGCTACTTATCATAGCCATCAAATGGGTCCTGGGCAGAGACTGTATTGAATATGATGATAAATATCGGGTAAAAACTGATATCAAATCCCATTTTGTTGCTTCATTGCTTGACGCTCAGGCTCCAAAAGCCATGATCCTTCGTTTGGCACTTCAAATTTTTTCGAAAAGGTATCTCAAAGGACTCAGCGAAGTAGTGAGCAATGTGGTGTATGGCCTGGGACTTCCTATTGTGAGTGACCTGAGAAAGCATGTTGAAGAAGACGTAGTGGTACCATGGGTGCCATTCTTAAGTGGTTTTTGGCTCTAGTCACTTGCGGAGCCTCGTGATAAGGCCACCTATGCATGCCATTTTTTGCTGCATTATTACAATGTCAAGTTGTTCTACGACGTGGATTGATACACTAATTTCAGGAACCTTGTGTTTCCTCCACCGCTTGTTATGGGTGTTGACGCTTCTTCCACCACAGGTCCTGTTGTTGTTGATAATCTTCTCGCTGCTCTTAACAATGTCCCAATTGATGAAGATAATACCTGTAATGTTGAGATATGAAGTTTGACACACTTTTTTCCCTATGTATATATACGCCTGAAAGAAGCCTTGCATATATGTATGTAATGAAGTTGTGTGTATGATCACACTTTTGAATGCTTGTTCGTAGAGCTATTTTGACAGTTTTTTATCACAATATATATATATATATATAGCGGATATACTTGCCTATGTTAAAGCTCTTTTGTCTTCATTTTTATGCTTTCACCATATGGGCTGAATCTTTTGCATCTAAATCTAATTTGTGCAATCCTGAGTAGCATAAAATTTTCTTGTTCTATTATGATGGACCTCATGAATTTTCTTGCCTCCCGTAACTGTGAAAAATGTGTAGAAAGAACCGATTGACAAAACATGAAAATAAAATTAATTACACTTTTTACAAATTTACACCCGCATGAAGAAATTACAGTCTAATTGAATAATTTGAAGCGAATTTCATTGACAGGAATTCCCAGTGGCTCTTGTTCCATGTTTTCTAATTCAAATGCATTGTTTTGCTTGCATTGAATTATTTTGAAAGGGCCTTCCCACAACTTGTCAAATTTTCCATGTTGGTCAGGCTTCACAACTCTCTCATTGAACTTTAGTACCAAGTCTCTACATTTTAGCTCTTGGTCTGAAGCCTTTTTGTCGAACCATCTCTTAAACACCTATTGGCGATTAGTCATGGCCGTTAGGGCCTTCTCCCTTTTTTCTTGTACCTCCAGTAATTCGGCCAACCGAACCTCCATGGCTCTGTTCTTTTCAATCTCTAAAGACTTGAGTAGCTATAACATAGGTATCTCTATAGAGATAGGCAACAACGCTTCTTTTTCGTATACCAGCTCGTATGGCGAAGTCTTCAGGGCTTGCTTGGGAGTTATGCGGTTCACCCATAACGTTGTTTGAAGATACTTATGCCACTCCTTCTCATGATCGGACTCGATCTTTTTAATGAGTTGAACTAATTTTTTATTAGTTGACTCGGCCAGGCCATTCCCCTGCGGGTAATAGTTTGATGATGTTTTCAGGAATATGCCATATGTAAGCGCGAAATGGCATACCTTAGAGCCTTGGAATGCTTTAGAATTGTTTGAGATGTTGGTTTTCTGCAGGCTGAATCTTGTTACTAGCCCCTCGAGAAAATCCACAATTTTTGTTTTAGTTGCGTTCTTCAGGGGTGTGGCTTTAGTTCACCTTGTAAAGTAGTTTGTAGCTATGAGAATCCACTTATGGCCAGTGTTGGAGGTTGGATTGATCATTCCTATGTTGTCTAGCCCCCATTGTGCAAATGGTTCATCTGATATGATTGGATTGAGGGGGATAGCGAAGTTCTTCCTCCTTCCCGCGTAGAATTGGTATTCCTTGCAGGCCTTTATCATGTTGTAGGATTCATTGAATAGGGTGGGCCAAAAGTACCCAATGCACAAGATTTTGATGGCACTAGTTTTTATAGAGAAGTGTCCACCTTCGGGGTTGTTGTGGAATATGTCAAGAATTTCCCTTGCTTGCTCCATAGTGACACATCGTAACAAGACCCTGTTGAAATTCCTCCTGAAGAGAATACCTTCAATGAGTGCATACTCATTGTTTTGTAATCGATAAAACCTTATTTTTTGAGGAGGAAAGATTAACGAATATTTTATGGTGTGCATAAATCTAGTCCTATCCATTAGCCAACATTCTTCGGGTTCAGATTCATTCATCAGGATCAGTTTCACCTGCTTTGCTTTTGTTTCAATATCTTTTTTGTACTCCAAATATTCACAAAGCCCTCTTCCTTTGAAAATCTTTGTAGGCTTGACCTCGATGTCGTATTCCAGGATCTTAGTGATCCAGTTGGCCCTCTTTTCGGTGATTTCACCTTCCATAATATATTCGTGCACATTGGAAAGTGTGACATAAATGATCACCTTGTTGCAACATATTAGATGTCAAAACTTTTTGAGTCCCTTTACAATTGTGAACGCTTGTCTTTCGACAAAGTTGTAGTTCACCTTATATTCCTTCAAGGTTCAGGAGTGGAAAGATATCAGATGTTCTCCCTTTCCTTCGTTGTCCTTCTGGGTTAGAACAATGGTGATGCTTATCTCACTACTAAAAACATACATCATGAAGTCTTTGGACAAGTCTAGATTTACCAGCACCAGGGCCGAAGAAATAGCATCCTTTACCTTCTCGAAGGCTTCTTTCGCTTCCTTCGTCCATTTGAATAATTGGTCCTTTTTTAACATCAGGGTGATTGGCCAGATTGTTCCTACAAAATCAGAGATGAAATTGATTACGAAGTTTACTTTCCCTAGAAAGGACTGAAGTCCATTTTTGTTGACTGGAAGGGGTAGCTCTTTGATTGCCTTTACCCTTTCGGGATCAATAGCAATTCCATCTATGGATACTACGTTCCCTAGTATCTTGCCTTGTGGTATGCCAAAAATACACTTTTTGGGGTTCAGGGATACCCTGAACTCTTGACATTTTTCGAAGACCATCTCCAGATGATCGAAATGGTCATCTTTGGATTTGGAAAACATATTCAGGTCATCTAAATAGATGAGGATGATTATTGATTAGTTTGCTGAAGGCGATATCCATTTCCCGCTGGAAGGTAGCTCCTGCATTTGATAAGTCAAAAGGCATTTTGGCATATGCGAATATTCCCCATTTGGTGGTGAACATGGTTTTATATCAATATTCTTCTTTAACCCATATCTGATTGTAACCGAAGAAGCCATCTAGTAGAGAAAACATTTTTTAACCTGCCACGGTTTGCAAAATCGATTCCATGGATGACAACAGATAATGGTCTTTTAACGATGCTCTATTCAAGTCACGAAAGTGAACACAAAGATGAATGTCTCTATTCTTTTTTTGGACTGGCACAAGGTTAGATACCCAGGTACTGTGTTTGATTGGAAACACAATCCTTGACTGTATTTGCTTCCCTAGCTCTTGTGCCATTAGGGCTTCAATCTTTGGATTGACAGGACTTTGTTTTTGTCAGACAGGTTTAGCACCTTTCGTGAGTTCTATGGTATGTTGGATGATGTCGGGATTGTACCCTCTGAGATCGTCATAAGAACATGCTACAAATCCCTCATATGCTTCGTAGAAGTGCATCGGCCTATCTTTGTCATGTTGTGGGACTTATTTTCCAACTTTTAGTTTTATTTCGCGACCTCAAGGTCAACGTAGTCCACTTGGTTTTCCATAAATTTCCTCCTATTATTTCTCACATCATCGCAGTCGAACAAATTTTCGAGCGTGACCAACCCTTTCAAAATTTTGTTTGATCTTAGTTGGATGATCTATCCTTTGTATGCTTCTTTAATCCTTGGTTGGAGTTGATCGACAAACTCACCCGACTGTTGAATGAACGAGGTAATGTGTTTGTCACTTTAAAACACTTGCCAACTCTGATCATTATCTAGAATGGATGGTCGGATGATTACCCATACCGAGTGCACATTTTTTATTAAGTTAGAAACAAGATCGAATTGAGATCCTACCATTGCCATGCTATCGGTAGCTGAATTTTGCTCCCTTGGTACCACATGAATATCAAAAGCTTCAAAGCTTTCAATGAGGTCCCATACTCTGTGTCTATAAGATCACATGTGCACATTTTTCGTAGCAGAAGTGTTTTTGACTTGATTGATTATAAATTTGGAATCTCGAACACCTTTATCTGTTTGATACCCATGCACTTTGCGAGGCTTAGTCCTTGCACAAGACCCTCATATTTGGCCTCATTATTTGAGCAAGAAAACTAAAAGTGGAAGGATCTAAGAATTTTCTTGTTGTTTGGAGATGTTAAGCATATCCCGACACCAACGCCTACTTTACACCTTGCACCATCAAAGTGCAATGTCCACAGCGTTGAATTTTGCTCGGCTACAAAGCCCTTTGCTATCTTCGATAACTCTTGATCTTCCTTGTAGATGATGTAGGTTCCCAAACCGGTAGCATGATAATTGTCAAAAGGATTGGGATCTGCATAGCTGCTTAAAAAGACTTCTTTGGATCTGGCTTCATCTTCAACCGCTTTCTCTTCTCCTTGCAGCTTGCTATCGACTTCTTCTTCTTTAGTGTAAGATGTTTAAGCAAAATTGGTTTCTTCTATTGTGGGAGGAGTATGGGTATCTTCGTAGTTGATCATGGCTTCATCAACCATATGCTCTAAATGCAGGGATTTGTGAGACAATATTCATCCTAGCTCCATGTTTGGTCCTGAGGATTAGGTGAGACCAATACAAAGAAAGGTATCCACCTATCCTTGTTGTAAACTCTCATGATAGAAAAAGGCCAAACATGGGGGGAACGTCAATGACCACGGTATCTTGCAGCATCATGATATTAGGATAGGCAAACAATGTTAAAGGGAGGCCTTTAATGAGGCCAACCATTTCAAACTTGTTCCCATCCAGCTGCATGACTTCTCTTTTTAGGGGCTCATAGTTAAGTCTTAAGGCTTCAACTATTTGCTTGGGCGTGATTGTGGTACTAGCACCAGAGTTAATCATGGATTTGTGCAACTCTTTTTTCCCTATAATGAGAGTTAGGAAGAAGGGTTTAAGTTTCGGCTTCTCCCCTTGTCCCTTTGTTGGAGCCTCCCCTACAGTGTTCGCAAGAACTTTGGTTGGAGGTGATGAGTCGATGGTCCTTTAAAAATCTTGTTCTATTGGTTGTGCAAATGCATCATTCAGCAGGGCCTCTCGTAGCAATGAATTTTGTTTTGGAATGGCTAAGATATCCCAAAGGGTCACATTAGTTGAAGATTTCTTCAATTGTTCTACCACGTTGATTGGTGACAGATTTGGAGGCTTTTGTTCCTTTGCCTTGGTGATAACAATTTATTTTTGTACTTGAGGCTCCAAAGCAAATGTAGAAGGGCTAGGGAGTTGGTTCAGAATACTCCTAGGCTATGGAGTGACTGGCTCGCCTGTGAATCTTTTCTTTGATTGGGTGTTATAGTCGGACTGCACTTTTGAGGTCATCGATGTGGATGCTTCATAAGTGAACACTGCTTCGTCCCCTTCCATCCATGAGAGGAGGGTGTGGTCAGGAGCTATGCCACCTTCTTGCTCTAGGGGTATTCCTTGCATCTGTGAGGTGAGAACCACATCCCCCATTTGGGAAGAGGTGTATGTATACCCTCCTGAATTCATCATTGCGCCTTGGTTATGTTGTTCGATAATTTTCTGTTGTAAATTGCCACGTGGAAAATTTCAAGGCATATGAGCATCGCCGCAAGGATCACACCAAGAATTGAAATCTTCGATGAGATTATTCTATCCCATGGTCAGCTCCCTACTTGTGCTTATCTGAGCAGTTCCCAACGGAGTTGGTACTGGTACTATTTGGTTATTTGTCTGAGTTGGCGGAGTTGTGTGTGCGCCCCCTTGATATTGGTTTTGTTGGTAGGAGGGTTTGTTACCCTAATAACTTTGATAGGGTGGTCTCTGAGGAGAAAATTGATTGCATTTGATAGTGGTTACTTCATTTTTCAAGTTCCATAACATCTCCCTTATGTCTCTCATCTCATCTTTCAAAGCGCCAGATGTAGAAGTAGCATTTTTTTTGCGTGTATATAGATGGTGGCAGAGGCGTGGTTGTGCTAGTAGATGACATCTCCTATTGGAAGCTGATACTTCAGGGAATATCGACACGAGGGGGCGAGGTGGAAACTTCTCGACATCAATCAGATTGTTCTTCATCTTCACCACTATGGTGTTTGCATTTGGTAATCTAGTTTCGCCAAGCGACTGAATCATCATAGAAATGTCAGCACTAATGGACTTTAAGTAGAACATGAATGCTAGTTTGGTCGGTGGTCGAATGGCATTCTAGATTTTTTTATCAAGCTGTGTGAAATCAGGCATTGAAATCTGTCATGGCTTCGGATGGGGCCCACTTTATCATTGATAGCTAGTGATATAACGAAGATCTGTCTCCGTCATTTGAGAACCTCTCAAAAAAGGGGTCTTCGAGCTGATTGTAAGTACCGATGGTGTTGGCAAGCAATGTGCGATACCAATCTAAAACTCTCCCTCTAAAAGAAGCTGCAAGCAATCTCAGTGTTATGTTTTGATTTGTTACCCTATGCACCAGGCATATGTCTGCAACATCTTGCAAATGTTTAGATGCTGTTCGTGAGCCATCTCCGGTGAACTTTGGAATAGATTTTAGAGTAGAGATTGGGATAGGGGCCCATATGATAGGTGTTGTTGGGTAAAAAAAGGGACTTCTGACATCCCAAGCCACATAATTTCAGTTTGTGATCAACATTATGGCTAAGATTCAAAGGTTTTACTGGGTGAGTTTGGGTATGAGTTGTTACCAACAGGGACACTAACAAACCATGTTTATTTTGTGGTTCATGGCCTAATGATGGGCCGATGATTTACACACCCTTTTGATTTGGTTATTATTTTGTTGTTCCCACCGAGCGTGCTAGGAAGAAAAAACTGTTGATTCCAAAAATTGTTAAGGTAACAACCCTCTATGGGAAACTCAGTTTTAGGGGGGGACCTATTGCGCCAAACTGAGTAACCTTTGAATTTTAAAGAAGTCAACTTCTTCTATAACTGGGGTTTTGAAAATGGGAAAAGGAAGCCACTATAAAACAAAGGGATCTAACTAAGGCGATACGCCGAGATTTAGATGTGTGGCGCAGTAAATCTATCTTGGGGATGACTTAAGGGCCCGTGGGTAGTCTGATGTGTTCCACAATGGCAAAATAAAAATAGAGGCCTGAGTGATTCATCATATGACATAAAATAACTTCATACCTTTTACTAGAAAGAAGAGTCCAAGACATGATCTAAACCAAAAAACTTGTATCAATTTATATAAGTCTAGGAATGAAACATCTGGTACAATAATGACACAATAAAATTTATCAAATATCAAAGAAAATAGAAAGGCCAGACAATGACACAGTCTATGAATTCTTTACAATAATCTAATAAAGCAATTAAAGGCTTGGTTCTTCTATTAATTCCTTTGCCCAACTCTGAACTGAAATTCTAACCTCCTTTGCTTCAAGAAGAGAAGCAATATTTATAATGAAAGCCCATCTTGTCGAGTAAACAACATAAAAGATGCTTTGATTATGAGCAATGATGCATTAGCAATGATTTTACCTTAGTAGTTACAACTAAAAATATTTGGGCCATGAACGAAGACATCCAAGGGCCGAATGCATCCCCTGTGAATGATGGTAGTGGTCCCAACAAACCAGAGTACTTGACATGTGCAATCGATTCTTGGAGGTAGTTACAGAACACGGCAGTTGGTGAAAGGTTGTCGCCTGCCTAGCCTCCTCCTGCGACAAAGTTCTTTAAGAGATCACACGGCAAGCGGTTGGGGCCCGACATTCTATCCTTCCCTTAAGCAATAAAGAACATGCGCTGTAAAGACACATGGAGGTCTTCAACATACTGTGTCGATGGTGGGGTCCACCACAAATATATGCGTGCATTGATGCTACGTGGCGTGTGGTCGGGGCCCGAAAGGGGAGTGATGCAAAGGGGCACAAAAAGGTTGCGAACGACTGTCATGTGGAAGCCTGGCGTAAGATTTTTGAAAAGCAACCAAAGGAAACCTTGCAAGGAGCGCTCAACTGACACATGGCAATATTTGAAAAAGCCTTTGCACAAAAGGAGCCCGATATGCTTATTTCTTCATCGAGGCATGGCCGATACTTAGGCAAAAATAAACTCACCCAAAGGTAGCTTGGGAATTATGCATTGACACTCTCCATTTACTTAAAAAATGCATCAAACCGCTATCACTTTTTTCTAATACCTTAATCCATCCCTCTCCACTACCACCAAACCTATATTTTTTAATTTTACCAGTTTGTTGTGTTTTCTCACTTTTTGTCATGCTTTTGTGTGCTTGCATCCTTATTTAACACTCTTGAGTATTATTTTTAACTATCCCATAAAAACCTTATCATTATGATTTATACTTGTGTTTTCCCATTATAATTTTAGTCCTTTTTAAAGCCATGTAAGCCTTTTTATTTTATGTTTTGATCTTGTGGTCTAAATCCTTCTCCTACTCAACTTGGTTTTCATTATTTTCTCTACCAATCAACATATTTGTATATGTTTTACTTGTTTATAATTGAAATATGGATTATTTTATTAATATATTTATCATATGTATGTTCATTTGGATCAAGATTAAAATCCATAGGAGGACTAATTAAGTCAGACTCCCCCATAACCATTTATTTTTGCAAGATTTTCACTCACACTATCAACTTGTAGGTCATTTATATAGAATTATTAACACTTTGAAATTAAGTTTTATATGGAAAGTACCCATTAAATTTGATTAAGGAGATACGTTAAAAGTTACAAGAAACTATTAGACAAGGTCAAGATTCTAGGAGCTCTATGTTGCCCTATTGGTTGTCAAACAAGGTCTAGGTTTCCCACTAGACTGCCACTTCCTAATATGAGGCCTAAAATAACCATTTTAAAGGTCTAGTTTATTATCACAAACTTATAGCTGTCTCTAAAATTCAAATATGGTTATAAAATAGTCATTTATTAGGTAAGAGTGGTATATTTATTATATTTTATCTCTCTTTTTCATCATCTAAGAATACAAAATTTAATGATTATCTTAGCACTTCCCTTGTGTGTTAAGAGTAAATATCTTTTGGGACACTTCTATATGTTATTACCAAAATACCCTATCAATTTTAGGACCACTTATTATCATTTACCAAGCAAATTTACTTCATCATTTTAACATGCATCATTTATTTCATTCACATGTATTAAGACTTCATAGGTTTGCATCTTGCATATGCTATGTTATTCATTGATAGATGTGCATTTTTTAGAACCTTGAAACCTCTATAAAGAATATTCCTAATTTTTCTTATGGCCCCACCATATATTTGGTCAAAGAGACCCCCTTTGTTCAATGCTATCAAAGTGGCTCTTAGGGTAGGTCAAGGTTGTCATACTAGTTGTTAGATCTTGGGCAACCTTGACCCCCTTGATCTTCGAGTTGTCATATTTTGCAGGTAGATTTAAATTCTAATTATAAGTATTTTCTTATCAATCCACTCCACTCCACAAGTGCATCTACAACCTCTTATTGACTAGCCTTTTATTTTCATACTTTCTCTTTATTTTTATATGTGTATATTGATTGTTTAGTTTGTGTATAGTTTGGTTTGGTTCCTAGTCAATTGTTAGTACTAGGTCTCTTGATTGCTAATTACTATTAGACTAGTTGAGGACAGTATTTTTCAAACATTAGTTAACCATAATCAAATTAAAATAAGAACTATCACACACAAAATCTTATATCTTGATACTTTTACTCCTAAATGAAAGATTAGAGGTTAATCCATGTTTTGGAATGTAAAAAATGAAGGGCAAAGAGAGATTCAAAATGATATATATTGAATAAGTTTAATAATTTAAGTAAAAATTATAAATTTTAGATCGGTGAAAAAAAACCAAGAAGAAGACTTAACCCTAGGGGAAAAGCTAAAGGTTCGATAAATCAAGGGTCACCAAAATATTTAAATAAAAGAGAAGAAAAACTCCAGAATCACTAGAATCAAATATGTATGCCTAACAAGTAATGTGATAATAAATGAAAATTAAACCTAAATAAACATGAGCTAAGTATGATAACATGAAAAGTAATTAATAAAGTAAATAGGAGGTTAGAGGTCTCTTAACTCTTTGTGAAGGTAGAGGTTGATGTTGTTGATTTGAACTACCTAAATGTGTTCAATGACTGATCTTCAACTTTGAAAATCATATATGAAGGATGAATTTTGTAGTTGAGATATATTTATGGTTTGTTTAAATGAGAAGAATGTATAAAATAAAATAAGGACTTGAATAATGAGTTCAAATCCTAGTATGCACCTAATTTACACTTCAATTTAAGTTAAGGAGTTACACAAAATATGAAAGAAAACAAGAGTTGTGTCACCCACAACTCATTTTTGTACACGTAATATGTGTGTGGTTGTGCTCTAGTGGATTTTTGCTTGATATGTGATACAAGGTTGATCAAATTAACAACATGAATTTACTTATTGAGTCTCTTCTTGAAAATGAAATGCAAGAGGTGTTACTTATAGATTGGATGGATGATTGATTAAGGGTTGAGATTGAACTAATATATCAATGGATGAGGTTGATCGAGAGGATTGAGAGAAGGAAAAATTCTCCAAGTGGCACCTTGTGATTGGTGAACTTGAAGAGGTCTAATATTAAAGGGATTTGAATGGTCAAGATTATCTTGGAAAAGGATGAAGGACGAGGATAAAAGACATTTTTGGAGACAAGAAAAGGGTTAGGATTTTCTTGAAGAAATGGATGGATGAGATTTGATGAGAGTATTTTTTTTTGGGAAGTGAGAAGCATGGGACATGTACATGGATTAAGCATGCTTAGGAATGTATAATTGGATTTAACTAATTGGTTTTAGTCAACTAATAACTTGAGGTAGAATTTTGGGGTAATTAGATAAATAGTTTAAATCTATTAATTCTTGGAGGATAGGGATATGAAGGGTGAAATTAATTAAATAAATTTTAAATTTATTTAATTAAGGGTAAAGTCTAGAGGAAAGGGGGATAAATGATTAAATTAATTAAATAAATGAGTTTGATTTATTTAATTAGTACTAGGAAGACTATTAAGAATGATAATTAAATAATAGTTTTATTTAATCAATATTAGAAAGGGATAAAATCAAGCGTAGTTAGGATGTGGATGATTTTAGGTGTCTACAATTTACACTACTATTAAATAGAATCTATATAGTTCACAAGTGACTTTATTTTTACCACTATGATTTTATCTATGGTTATCATGTGCACCAATTTGATTTGACATTAAGATGATGTTAATAAACATCTTTTGGAGTTTGATGTACTATGATTGAAGTTTGGAATTTCCTTCGACCTCATTTAGACCATCCTTTTTTGTTTTTCCTAAGAGTATGAAAGAGATCATTTAATACACATGATATGTAATATTCCTAGTGTAATATTCACTGATGCAAGTGCATAATGATTATGATTTGAGGTTATAATTTTTCTCTCCATGATTGCTTGATTAATTGAATGAATGATATAGGAAAATCAATTATTGATTTAAGATTTATCTACAAGTATGACACCCTAAGTATCAAATTCAAATATTTTTGTCTAATTTGATGGAAAATAATTTATTTTTGGGAGGGTTTCAAGTCAAGGAGAGTGAAAATTAAGATTAGATAAAGAATACATGATCATGCACACATTTTTAGGTAAGAGAATTGCACATGCAATTTGGTCTAGGGTGAAAAAATAGATATGAAACATGTTGGATCCAAGCTAACCAGGCTAAACTATTCAAATAAAAATTATTTACTAGATTTTGTTAGATCATGACTTAAAACTCATTAAATTAAACACTTAAATAATAAATCTAAAAATGAAACCAAAATGCATGTAAAATTTGCAATATCAAAGACTACAAAGATAATTTAAAACCTATTTATTGTACACAAAATGTCAATTCTTTAAGTTATATTTATACGTAAAAAAACAGTTATAATGTGAATATATTTATATCTATGATTTAAACTTAATGTCTATGTATATAATTTTGATGTTTAAATTGCATAATGCTTGTAATTTTTAATTGACTGACCCACCTCCTTTCTCTTATAATTTTAAAGTATGTCTATTTCCCTGAATGAGAGAAACCATGATTTATGAGTCATTTTACCAAAAATAAGGACTTACATGCATCCTATTAAGGTCAAATCCAAGTAAATTGATTCTTTGTATGATTACATGGGAATTGAAATTAATATTGATTTTATATTTGTTAATTAGCATGTTTTTCTTGTGTAATTTAATGATTATATCTTTTTCAAATTTGATGGTTTTGTCAACATCAATTTTGATTCAATAAAATATAAAATTTTGCAATGTCATTTTGGTTCACAATAAATATCTCTTTCTTCCTAAATTATTAATAAAACATAGCTATTTTTTTTAAGACTTGTGGTGTTTCACATAAATATATATATTTAAATAATGTGATTTATTTTTGTTAGGTTTGGAATTTATTTAACTCGTGTAAACGAGTGGGCTCATTCTTGGGTAAGAACTATTCCTAATGTTGTTATTTGTCTTGCACTTGCACCTTCATTACTGGTGATTTCAATATGCTTCTACTATTATTTCGTTTTGCCTCTTCTATCACTCATTTTAACTTATGGCCATTTTTATTATGCAACTTTTAAATCTTTTACTTGTTATTTTTTCAAATTATTTTAGAATAACCAATCAAATTATTATAAAATACCCCAATCAAATTATCATTTTGAGCATTTGCAATTTATCCGTCACTCTTTTACTTGGTTTTAAAGGCTACCCAAATATGTAGTCCAAAAAAGACAAAATTGAGTGGATCAATTAAAAATTCAATCACAAGAGAGACCCAAAATCCCCTTTCTTAATTGGACAACAAATAAATGTTCACAATGTTTGCATGTAGAATCACCCTCAAGACTCACTATTATGGATTGTCCTATGTGTTGAATACTTTGACATTATATTAATTTTGGACCCATAATTCATATAAACTACTTGTAAAATGCACTTAGAGAATATCTAAAACACATCTTTAAAGCTAGCTACTAATTTTAGGTTTGACCCTAATGTTATTTGAAGCGAATTTTGAATTTTTTGTGTATAAGAAATGTTTAGAACCCAAATACCATTGTTGATGTTTGACATATTTTGATTTGTATGTTATTGTGCAAGCACACACCACTAGAAATTAATTTTGTAGTGTGAAATCCTATGATTAACTCCTTGTATCATGTGTCATGCACACAATGCCAATAATCATGTCATTTAACTCAAAATCCACTCTTTAGCTCGAGTGCAACCCTTTACATCATGCACCATTTGAGCAATGTGAAGGATTGTGCCACACATTATTATTGATAACTCTATTTACAGTATGTCACTACAACAAATCCCTGTGATTAGTTCCCTTTTTTGCTTCCACCCATTGTTTTAATGTATTTTTCTCTAATTTTTTGAAAAAGTCGACGCTATTTATCAGGTTGGCGCCATTTTTGGCATTTTTTGCACCGATCAGGACAAGTAGCCACTAAATCAGGCGCTAATTAGCACTAGATTTAGCGCTGAATTTATCATTGGATTTAGCACCAGATTTAGTGTCAGATTTAGCGCCAGATTTAGCACCAAATTTAGCACCGGATTTAGCGCCAGGTTTAGAGCCAAGTCAACACTGTCATCCACTATTTGGTGTACACCTCAGTTGTCAACCAAGTCCGCATATACCTCGCACTATTGCTCGATAGGTTGAAGACTCCCACGGTATGGCGGTAACGATAATACCGCTCGGCTACTAGAAGGCTTTTGCGGGGTGGCGGTATATTGTGCTACCGCTAGACAGTCATAAACCTCTCGCGGTATGGCGGTATACACCACACTTCTGCCAGACAGTAAGAAATCTCTCACGGTATGGCGGTATATTGTGCTACCACACCTCTCTCACAATCATCCAACGGTACAGAGGTAAAGTCACAATCACAATCACACAATTTTTTTAAATTACAATTAAAATCATAATTTAATGATTAAATTATATATTTAATTCATATTCATTTTAGTTTTATTTAAATAATATTTTTATATATATTTTAAAATTAAAATTAATAATTGTTAAAGATATTTTTCATATTTTTATTTTATATAAAATAACATCAATAGTTTTTAATTATTAATTGAACATACAAATTAATAAATTTAATAGATAATAGCAATTTTTTATTATATGTATTTTGTTTTCTAAATTTGTTTGAATATTAAAAGATTTATTAATGATTAAAAATATTTGAGTTTTTTCACATCAATATTTTTGCTGTTATGACGAGTTAGAACAAAATACCCAAGCCCTAATTTTTAACTCTCATTTTCACTTGGTTTTTTCAAGCTCCCTTGCCCTGCACATGCTGCCATCATTAGAGTTTGAAACCTCGAGCTTTCTGAAGGAGCATGAAGGGTATTAACCAAGGTATTTGATTCTAAAAGAATGTGATAAAAACCACATTCGAATTAGGGTACTTGAGAAAACCTAATGTCAAAACCGACCCCTATCCCAAAATTTGCTCATCATTTTACTTGGCAACTTTGGAAGAAAAGAGTTATGTATTCGACCGCCATGATGAACTAGGGTTTGAGAATTCTCCATGCATTTTTCAATTGATTCCTCCATGCTTGGGGTTGAAATCCTCCTGCAACTGGATGGTAAGTTTCTTCTTGAGTATTCTATAGCATTTTCACTCCATTTTCGAAGGGTTTCAAGGCTTCTTCGCCACAACCTCTCTATTTTTTCTGATGCATTCTTCTCTTGATTTCTTTTGTGGAAGCTTTGCTTGCTCTTGGCTGCCATGATTGAGTTTTTTGAAGCTTCCCATGGTGAAAAATAACTTGCATATTCAATGAAAACAAACAAACTCGAGCTCAAGTAAGCTCTATGCCGATGTATACCTTGATTTTCTCTTTTGTTTTTTGTGAATCAAAGCTCATTTCAAGCTCTCTCCATTCAGCACAATGGTGAAAATTCTCTATTTTTCTATGTTTTCATGCTTCATTCTTGTATGCTCGATCTCTGGTCTTTTTGTAAGAAAAATGAAAAATCCTCTATGGAACTTGCATTTTCTTTAGAAGATAGTATTTTATGTACAAAAATGGAAGAAATACCTTTCATCATGGTTGTGGCCATGCTTGCATTTAGTTTTTATTTCCATAAGAATTTTCTTAAAAGGCAATATGATAGTGCTCCTTCATTTCTAGGTATTTTTCTATTTTTTAGGGTTTGTTTCACATAGGTCGAGGCTCTATATTTCTTTTCTTGGAGAAAATGAATACTTAAATCTTCATCTTCTTTATCATCTGTTGATTTAAATCGTAGCATCATTATGCATGACTGATATAAGCTTTCATGAACCTTTTGAGTTACATACACTTGTTGCATACTTTAATCTTATGTAGCCTTTAAAAGTGGAAATGGCATTGCATTACCTTATAGTGAGGATATCTTGTCTTTGAATCAACAAAGTTCTTGGCATGTCCATAATCTCTTGCCAACATCATTACTGTCAACTTTTGCATCACTTTATGCTTCACGTAGTTCTATCACTTTGCAATACTTCACATGTATCTTTTGACATTGTTACTAGCATGATGAGTTGCTTTACCAAGTCTCCCCTTGACATGATTACCAAGAAATCCTTCTCAAAGGCCGCCCTTCATGATTGTCCTACATTCATTTGTAGAATCATTGGTATCTCCTCAAACCATCATGCATTGGTTGTTTATCAGAGTGTGCATTGTAGTTGTTTGTGAATACTCATTGTATTAGTAGCAAGATGATTACCAATGCATGTTAGTTACTCATATGCATCAATGTGCTTTCCTTCTCATGCATTGCTCTTCTGGACAACATACTGACATGATGGCTTTGGCCTTGCATTCAATTTTTATCCTTGTGTTGCTCCATCATGATAACTCTTGATAACCTATAAGACCTCATTGAGTAACTCAGCCATAATGATTATCCATAATTGAACTTGATGGATCTATGCTTTAGTGTTCATATTATCACAAAAATTATTTGTTTCTTGGGAAGAGACAAACTGTTTTATTTTTGAATGATTTTTGTCCTTGTTCTTGTTCCCTTCTTTATTGGCTCCTTGAAAATGTTGACAATGAAATACAACTCATATCATTATTAAAATGGAATTTGGATCCAACTTAAGAATATTGAAAGACATATCCAACAAAGTAATATTTCCAAGCAACCTATTGTTTGATTCATTGTGAAAGATGCAAAGTAACTTTCCTGATAATTCACACCGTTTTGTTGCATCTTTTGAATATGATAATGAAAGTTGATCAACTGGTATGATTCCATATTGATTTAACGCATCAAGAATAGGATTATCATTTATTTGATCAAGTTTCTCAATTTCCTATCCCTCCTAAAATATGAGGGCAACATGCTGGGCTCAACCCTTGTGGGAGCCACATTTTACTCCATATGATGTAATCAGTTGAAACAAAAAAGTAACAAAGTTTTGTCCTATATTTGCACAAAGAGAAAACATGTTAGATAAACAAAGCATATGATAGATGTGTTTGATAGCTCTTTTGTTTTCTTGGACATCTATGATATGCTAGCTATTTTAATGTTTATAAGGATCAAATTATATGTTTACGAATGTTTTCCTATGTACTGATTGGTGATCCTTCATTGCTCTAACCAACTTCTTCTCACAAATACAGGGAAACTCGGAGTAGCAGGGGCAAGTGACAACTGGAGGCTGGATGGGTAGGAGGATTGAAGCTGATGCAAGGCATCTCAATTGGGATTCATCATTTAGAATGACGGGTCCCCCTTCTTTACATATGCATTTTCTTTTATCTGTAAATGTATAGTTTTTTTTTTATATGCATAAAAATAGTCAGTTCCTCGACTTGTGAGGGACACTATACACTTATGGTTATTAATAAAGACTACCTTTGCAATAAATGTTGACTCTCTTTTCTATTGTATGCAATTCCCTTAATCAAATAATGCAGTCTTTTGATACTCTCTTTTATGCACATGGATGAAACTTAGCTGAAAATGATATGTACCTTTTATTGTTTAAATGAAAACACAATCATAAGTTTACCCGATTTAGCTAGAAGGAAAATTAGGTAACAATAATTATCTTGTTATTTAATCATACGAGTTAAATAATTAAATTACTTACTCTATAATCATATGAGTTATTTAAGAGGCGTGATATATTTAACTAATTAAATTGAAATAAAACATAAATTATTTAATTTACTTATTCTATAATCATATGAGTTATTTAAGAGGTGTGATATATTTAACTAATTAAATTGAAATAAAACATATTAAATTAATAAATGGAAGCAAACCAAGAAGCATTTTTAGAAGCAAAAAAGGAAGCAACAATGGAAGCCAAACTAGAAGCAAACCAAAAGCAATCTTGGAAGCAAAACTGGGTGCTACCTAGGAAGCAAAAACAAAAGCAATTAAGTGGAAGCAAAAGTGGAAGCAAAAATGGAAGCAAAATTGGAAGCAAAACTAAAAGCAAACCTCGAAGCAAAACCAGAAGCAAAACTGGAAGCAAACCTAGAAGCAACACAAGAAGCAAAACCAGAAGCAAAATTGAAAGCCAAACTAGAAGTAACAAAATTCGACGCTAAATCAGACGCTAAATTTGGTGCTAAATCTAGTGCTAAATTCGGCGCCGAAGTGAGCACGCCATTTTTCCCTGGAGTTTTACACCGACAGAAGTGTCAAATTCATGAACTCAAATGCACTAAAATTCGGTGCTATTTTAGGCACTAATTGCCTGTTTTGTTGTAGTGTGTGTTGCATTTAAATTCTCACACATTAGCATCCATAGGATGCATAGTTTATAACTCAACATAAATATTGTGCAATACCATATAGATCATCACATAAAATTCTCACACATATTCTAGAGGTATTTCATGATGTGCCACTTATTAGTCCATGTGATGAGAGAATCCTAACCTTTGGAAGATGAAGTATCATAATAGAAGACTAATTATCTCAAATTTAATAATGGCCTTTGTCTTCATGATCATGTAAATTATAAATGTACATTTATAATACAATAGAAAGGGAAATAGATTTAGTAGTTAGACACTTTAAATATACATCCATACATCTCCAGACGAGTGTGCTATGTATAAATGTGTAGATTAATAAAATAGTCTATTCTAGTTCCCATATTCTTATTTATTTGATGCTTTTATCTCCATATTGCTTTCACATTATTGCAACATATGTAGGTCCTCATTTAGAGCATTGTCCCCTAGACCATAAGGGATCTAGATTCTTGGTATTAGATTGATT
Source organism: Sequoiadendron giganteum (assembly GCA_007115665.2). Taxonomy (NCBI): domain Eukaryota; kingdom Viridiplantae; phylum Streptophyta; class Pinopsida; order Cupressales; family Cupressaceae; genus Sequoiadendron; species Sequoiadendron giganteum. Next base: position 58,278,148 of record CM021106.1, on the reverse strand, counting down.
AATCTTGCATGGTTTATTAAACAAGTTCGAAGTATCCAAGCCTTGACATCAAGCCACAAGATCCATTATATTACCTTCCAAGTCATTCCAAATGTATGTAGATGTAGGAGGAATAGGATACAATATGTGTGATGATTAAATATGAAATTATAAAGCCCATTCAAGAACAAAATTCCTTTCTAGTTTGCTAGTTTCTAAAAGTCCTCAAGTTGGTGGTTTCATTGATTCAATCATTAGATAAAGCTTTTAGTGGTCAAGTCCCCCTAGATTCCAGGTGATTTTGGATATTCTTGTGTTTGAGGGTAAAATAAATGTAGATTTTTTTGACAAGTTAAATTAGTTAAAGTCATATTTATTTATGAATGATTCTTTTGATGATGAAAGAATAAGATTACACTTCTCAAAGCCCCTTTGCTTGTTAAGAAGTGTCGAAAAGGTCATGCACTTTGGGAGGAGGACCAAATATGAGGATATTCAAGTCTATGTAGGTAAATTTATTAGAAGTCTCAAGGATGAATATTATCTTGAAGATGTTTATGATGGTCAATACATTTAATGACAAAAACGACACCAAAGACAAGCCTAGTTAGTTCACACTTACATAAATGTCATCAATGACCCATATACGAAGTTGGGAACATTCAAGTTAGAGAAACATGAAGCCCCTAAGTATCACAACATGTGCCCATTCATTCAATACAAACAAAATTTATCAATGGTTAGGACAATAATAGATTCCAATCATTATGTGATTATCATTTAGGAGTCAAGCCAATGAAAAATGGGATGAATCCCTTGTGTGAAATAAATTTCCTTCAAACAAGAGTAAAACATCCAAGATAGGTAAATGGCGTGACAAGCATAAATATAGTAATCACTCCAAGCACAATGTCACAAGTAGAATAATTTGTTCCTATAGGTAGAAACAAAGTGTTCCTATGAGCCAAAGACAAAAAAAAACCTCAACGCTACTCATCTTTATATAACAATAACAAATATGCCAAATGTAGAAGCATATTGCTTATTCCATTCACAGATATGGGTCAAAGGGAAAACAATGATTTTCTTGGTCAATGGCAGTAGCATGAAGAACCTCAATTTTGAAACTACTATTATTTGCCTAAATTTACCAACCATACCTGATTTGTAACTCTATAATTGAGGGCGGGTTAGTTCCTACCACATTAGGGATGTACATCTCACATGTCAACACTACTTGTCATATATTATTCATCCTTTATGAGAGGAGATAGTATGCAATATCACATTGATTGATTCTAGTAATGTAATCCTTGGCCTCCCTATCTGCATCATTAGTAAGGTGTCTACATAGTCAATCCTTAAAGCATTGCCATATCATTGAGTGGTAAGAGATACAAAATTATTAAAATGATTTCATAAATAAAAAATATTGCATAGTCTCTACACTTAATTGTACAATTTTTATTCAACATAATTAGGACACCAAGAAGAGGTGAATGATTCATGCATTATTGTGCAAGTTCACATGTCACTATATATTAATTCTATAGTGCACAAGATCACATATCATTCCTTGTATCATGTGCATGAACCATATTGTGCAACTTAGAAGCCACTCCTCAACTCATGGCCAACCATTTACATCACACACCATTTATGCAACTTAAAGGATCATGACAAATATGTTACTAAGAATTTTATCTATGTTCCACGTCACACTTACATTGTTGTGCACTAGCACCCACATTGTGTGTAATTTAAAACTTAGTGAAAAACATCATGCAATACTCTAAGGCATTATATAATAGTCCTACACATATTTTGGATCTATTTCATGCCATGCCACTTGTTAGAACAACTCATGATCATAACCCTAACTATTGAAAGATGAAGCATCATACATGAAAGACCAATTAGTTTAACTTTATACAATGACCTCTATTTTTGTGATCATGTAAATTATATATGTACATATGTGACATAATAAACAGGGAAATAGACATAGTATCCAAACATTTTAATTACACAACCGCACATCTCCACAAGAGTATGCCATGTATATAAAATGCATAGATTAATAAATTAGTTTGTTCCAATTTGTATTCTTCTTTGTCTAATGCTTTGTCTCCATATTACTTTCATACACTTATAACACATATAGGTCCTTATCTAGAGAATCGTCCCATATATCTATTGGGATCTAGATCATATTTTTAAGAATTCATATATATGTATACATGTTTGAATGAAAAACCTCCTCAAAGCATTATAAATATTTTATAGTTATACACATATTTGAAATTTGATGCATTTGTAATTGTATTATTTTGATTTTCTACACTCACCAATGAAGAAATATATTTGTGCAAAAGTTTAGTTGAAAATGAATACATATTTTTTTCTCACCTATAATCATTTATTTAAAACTTAATTTACATGTAAAAACCTTGAGCTACCTACTTTATTTATGGATTATAGTTGATAAGTACGTAGCTAATTATTTATACAATATAATAACAACATAGTAAGATTAATGAGAAAAGTACCCACTCTCACTCTTGATTGTGCATGCAAAAAGAAAACCCTCATCTTTTGTTGCAATTGTTGGAGGACAACTTAAACTAGTGGATCTAGTTGAAGTGAATTGAATTGACAAGTCCATGTCCATTGGTGATAGACTTAGTGAAGTGGGGTAGGTGTTATGAACCAAAGAGCTTGAGAGAGTGAAGTGCCTCTATCTAGGTACTTGTTACACACCACATGTGATTGTTGTTGCACATGACCATGCTGCTCATATCATGTATGGATCTCCTATCTATAAACATGAAACATCTATCCATGATGCAAACATGACTTTAGGTATTAATTCAAGTCACAAGAATAAAAAAGTAAATAATTGCCTATTGTGGCTCAAATAAATTTTGTATGAGATAATATACATGATCTCCAAGCTCTCAATAATGAATCTACACCTTACATTGTTTAGTTATTTGAGCTCCTTTACAAAGCTTTTGTTATGTGACTACTATTGAATATGACCATGCCATTCATATAATGTATGGATCTTCTATCTCTAAACATGAAAAAAGCTATTCATGATGCAAATAGGGCTTTGGATATTGATTCAAGTTGCAAGAGCAATAAAACGTAAGAATTGCATAATGTGGTTCAAATAACTCTTGTATGGGATAATGCATCCAAGCTCTCAATAATGGATCTACACCTTACATTGTTTAGTTATTTGAGCTCCTTTATAAAGCCCTAATTCACCTCCATGAGTATAAATAGGCCATATATTGCTTTAAAAGTATTTCTTAAGAGTCATTGCACAAGTGTCATATCAATTGGTTTCATGCAACACATAATTTGTAGTTGGTTATTAGACCCATCATTAAGATCATGTAATGCCACTTTGGACAATTGATGCCAATTGCACGAGAAATATGTTATTATTAAATTTAAGTCAAATATCATGTACCCTTAATTGACATGAGAGTGATATCAAAACTCTAAAACATTTCATCCAATGATAATATAAAAAACACATTTTTCCCTATCTTTAAAAAATAGCTATCTGTAACTACTCAAAATTTACAATATAAATTATATAAAAAAATTCAATTGATTTCAACCTACACAATTGATATACCAAATCACCAAATGTGATACACACTTTTCTCCTCTAAACTAATATAATTAGTTAAAGTGTTTGTTTCTGAATAATTATACAAATATAAGAAACACATTTTCCCTGTCTTTAAAAAATAGCCATATGTAACTACTCAAAATTTACAATATAAATTATATAAAAATATTCAATTGATTTCAACCTACATAATTGACATACTAAATTACTAAATGTGATACACACTTTTCTCCTCTATATTAGTTAAAGTGTTTGTTTCTGAATAATTGTACAAATATTTCTATATTCTAACATTTTGGACCACTTAACCTCCATCATGCAGATGGCCCCCTTCCATGGTCGAAAAAATCGACTGTAATTCTTTTGTAGTATCAAGGCGTGTGGAAAGCATAGGTTTTTAATAATATAATAATGTTACCGTCTCTTGACAAGAGTTCAAGAAGATCATGGGGTCCAGTGTACCCAAAATACATTGTATCAAGAAAGAAGGCGTCCCTTGTTCAATTAAAAATTAATTCATTCAAATATATTTTATATATATATGCAGAACCTTGGACGAGCAAAGCCCAATTTGGGGCATGTCCCAAGCAGAATGGCTTGCAAGTCATAAGGTAGGTAGGCCAATGTGGGTTCTTCGCGGAGAAAGACACGAAGCAATGTAAGAATTCTCTAATTTTAGTAGAGTCGAGGAATATTTAAAAAAGAGGAAAATTCGGACCTGGAATCAAATTTTATCGGAGCGAAGGGACATTTGAAGTTAAAGACAAAGAAGACAAGAGGCTTATAGTGTTTGTCCAGATGCGAGAATGAATGGGAGTATGTAAGGGAAAAGATTCTTTGAAGATTTTCAGGAGCGGCTGCATCGACTGACTCGCATTATGTAACATCCGGTAGGCTTTCTGGTTTTGCTCATTTATCTTTTGTATTATCTGAGTTTTAGTACAGAAATCCGGGTGTTTTGTTGGGTTCTTTGTTCGAGCAATTCCCGTGCATTCCAGGACCTAGGTTTTGAAGTTTATTCAATTTGGTGTTCTGTGATGAACATATGGATCTGAAATAGATATTTTTAATTTAGGGATGAAACGGGTCACATGTATTGCGTGAGTATCCGAAGGCAATGTTAGGAGGGAAGGTAGTGCATTTGCTGAGGTGGGTTTTGAAGTTTATGCGATTGGGTGGTCTGAGATGAATTGTTAGGATCTGCGTGAAAGAAACAATTCTGTTTGGGGATGACTTGGGTAATATGTGTTGTGTGAGTAGTCGAAGATAGTAAAAGCGGAATGGAGGGAAGTGTAATAGATGGAGCAATGTTGTCTGGAAGTCCTTCAATGGCTGATCCCTTGCAACTGCAGCATTTTTCTCGTCCGTCCCGGCCTTTCGGTGCTGGTCCTATGCAGCTTCTCCCCCATATAGCCACAGCAGGTGGGCAGGAGACTACTAATATGCATCCGCAGCAGCAGCAGCAGCAACAACACCATCATTGTTTTGGCCATGATATCAAGAGTCTGGGCAGAAGCTCTAGCAGGTGTAAGCCCTCTCAGAGCGAGGAGGATGAGCCGAGTTTTACAGAGGATGGGACGGATTGTTCCAAGGGCGGTAAGAAGGATAAAGATACTTCTCCCTGGCATCGCATGAAGTGGACTGATGAGATGGTCAGGATTCTCATCACTGCCGTCTTGTGGGTGGGTGAGGAGGGCGATTGTGCAAACGAGGGTAATGCTAATAGCAAGAGAAAGTCTGGGATTTTGCAGAAGAAGGGCAAGTGGAAGTCTGTGTCCAAGTTGATGAATAGCAAGGGGCATCCTGTTTCTCCCCAGCAATGTGAGGATAAGTTCAATGATCTCAATAAGAGGTACAAGAGGCTGAATGATGTCCTTGGCAGGGGCACTGCTTGTGAGGTAGTTGAGAACCCTTCTCTTCTTGAGAAGATGGGTCATCTCTCTGACAAGGCCAAGGATGACGTGAGGAAAATTTTGAGTTCTAAGCATCTTTTTTATAGGGAGATGTGTGCATACCATAATGGGAATAGGATTCATTTGGAGTCTGATCATGGGTTGCAGCACCCCGGTATGATGATGATGCATCATGCTGCAAGAACGAGAGACGGACATGAGTTGTTTAGGCCTACAATTGATGACACAAGTGGTGGGTGTGGGGGTGGTGGGGATGAGAACGAGGAGGACGATATAAAGGAGGAGGAGGAAGATGATGAAGATGACGAGGATGATGATAATGAGAATGAAGGAGATCCGGAGATTGAGGGTGGAATGGAAGAAAGCATGAAAAGGCCGAGGATGAATACAAATTGGGAAGATATAAATTTGTGGTCATCACCTGGATCACAGGAATTTGGAAGGCCCAATGCCCAAGACAATTTCAGTCAGGAACTTATAGGTGTGTTGCAGGATCCCACTAAAGCAGAATGGCAGAAGAGACAATGGATGAGGAGTCGAACTATGCAATTGGAGGAGCAGAAAGTGATGATTCAAGCTGAGGCATTTGAACTGGAGAAACAACGAATGAAGTGGAAGAAATTTAGAAGTAGGAAGGATAGAGAATTGGACAAGCTTAAGTTGGAGAATGAAAGGATGAAACTTGAAAACGATCGAATGGCATTGCAATTGAAGGAGAAGGAATTGGACTTAGAGTTGAAAAGATCTGAAGCATCTATGCCATCTGTTACCCTTAAGATGGACAGGTATCGTGGAATGGAGCAACATGATATGGTTAGAGGAGAGTCGATGCAGTGAATCATAAGTGGAAGATCACAAAATACTGATTTTTATGAAATCCCCAATCTTTGGTTAATGCAGAGGTTTGTCACATGTTGCCAGTACCCCTTTATTGCCAAGTACTTGCAGGTATGCTAAAGCATCCAAGCACCTCTATTGGATAGGTTTTTCTTTGAATTTGTTGATAAAAGCTACTGTAAATGAGACTATTTTGGGCCAACAAATGATTAAGATAAATTAAGGATGCAGCTGAATAAGTAGGAGGCAAAATATATTAGGACAGATGTGCATGAAACTTAGAGATGAAGAAAATTGATTTTGTGTAGGCTGCAGTAACTTAGCTAAGGGTGGACAGTAATCATAGGAGTTTTGCCATGTTTGAAAAAAGAACCTATTGATAATTTATTTGAATGAAACTTTGTAAATTATATACAGCACAGCATTTGGTTTTGTTGATGAGTAGCAATGTTCAAGTTGCTATGTTTAGGGAGATGAATTGGTAAGATTGTGAACAACAAGGTTGATTGCTGGTTGGCCTCTTTAACACATAAAATTCCTGTTACGGTTTTGTCAGTGAGTAATTCAAATCACCACAAATAAGTGCCGTTCTGTTCGTAATACCTGAATAAAAAGGAATGAATCTATCAATTTTTTAGTACTCATATTTTGCTTTTCAATCATGAAAATTCAAGATTTGTTATTGTCATATTGAATTTTACAATGTTTGTGGGTTAATTAGTTGAGATTTTTAAAAATCCTAATTGATCAGGCTGCATTTCACTCCATTTTTTTTTTCTGGAAGCAGTCGCAGTCTTGCGTCTCATTTGGACATGTTTAAGTATTTTTTGAAGGTTACAAACTTATTCAGTGACTGAAACTTGTAAGAGTATAGCTAGGATATTATTAGAAAAAATATAGAGCACATAAGCTTTCTTGCACTAATGATAAAAAATTGGTTCTGTATGAGATTTTTGTAGAGGGGAATCATATTACTAATGCACAAAAGATAGAGAAACATATTACTGGAATAGGTTCTTGACTTCTACTATTTGAATTTTATTTGCATTTCCCAATCAGGAAATATGATTAGTCGTTCTTCCTATATAGTATATTCTGTTTATGTTTAGGCATTCAAACTAGTAATTGTGCTGCAAGATCTGTTTTGTTTTTTTTATTGGCTAACAGAACTTAACTGCTTTTATTCTCTTTGATCTTTCAAGCATGCTGTTTTTTTCTTCATAAGAATAAAATGTTTGCAAATTTCTTTTACATATAAATCAAGAATAGAGCAATCTTCGCCAAAAACATGGAAGTGAGACAAGCTTTGATGTAGATTACAAGTTCATCTGTTTATTTATTTATTTTTGTTATTGTACTTGGGATAAGGTGCCATCAGGCCAAGTTAAGACGTGACTTGAACCTATGCCAGCTATGTTAAATTGCCTAAGGTTTACTGCTGGACCACAGTCCTTAAGCAAGTTTATATGTATAATTCAGTAACTGCATGCATATAATTATTTATCATTCTCTTAGATCAATTTGTCTATCAGATCTGGCGTAGATGGTTTACAGTTTGTTTGAAAGGCCTTTCCATGCCAGAGTTTCTATAATGAGATTTTCCAACATATATTTTCCCTTTAAGTTCCAAAAGTTTCGTGTTGTGGTAGTATTAATATTTATTATATATGGATGAGCTTGGATTTCTCTTTAATCAGATGATTGGTACATTTAAAATTTGAATGAAATAGACGATGTAATGAGGCTCAAATTTGGTCTAGGAATACACTTATTCTAGGGCAATGGGCTAAGAATTAAAAATAAAGTTATTCTAAGGGAATGGGCTGAGAATAAAAAATAAAGTTATTCTAGGGGAATGGGCTGAGAATTAAAAATAAAGTTATTCTAGGGGAAATAGAAACAGAATAAGTCATGAAGTTGCATTTGTACATTTAAAATTTGAATGAAATAGATGATGTAATGAGGCTCAAATTTGGTCTAGGAATAAGATGAGAATAGAGGATACACTTATTCTAGGGGAATGGGCTGTGAATTGAAAATAGAGTTATTCTAGGGGAAATAGAAATAGAATCAATCATGAAGTTGCTTTCCACATGTCAAGTTAGGGAGTAACTTGTTTTGCATGACATTTCCCCTTTAGATCTATCTAGAAATGACACATTTGTTCTAGTTATGTTTAGTTGCGTTTTATACATGTTCTGCTTATTCATGCATGCTTTTATCTAAAACGAGGTTTAGTCTAGGGAATTTGAACAAACAAAGCCATGTGAAGGCCATAAGTAGTTTTGTAATAAGATTTTCTCGATTTATGAGAATTGAAATTGTGTGATCTGGTTAAAATGAGCACTCTTACATGGGAGATTGGTTGTCTTTAAAATTGGGGGTGGCTCCGTGGCATGCTTGCACTGCTCTGGTATTATGTCATAAGCAGATTATAGTTTCAGTGTCTTTTATTCTGTAATAAAGATAGCTTTTATTCTGAAACATTCCGAACAAGCACTTGCTATTCTAGATGCAAAATTCTACACCTAGAATATGAAAACTTAAAATCTATGCTGAATTTTTTTTTCAAAACCTTAAATTTTGATATTTGCAGTTCTGGTACCACTGTAATGAGCCAAACTATATTCTGAAGTTCCCAGACTCACAATTTTGGAAATTAAATTATCTGTAAAAATCTGAGATATCATCTTTGAATTTTCCCAACAAGCACTTGCTGTTGTAGCTGAGGAAATTCTGCACCTAAAATATGAAAATTTGAAATGTGTGCTGAAAAACTTTATGGAAACCTAGAATCTGTTATTTGCAGCTCTGATACGACTGAAATGAGCCCAAACTAAAGTCATTCTGGAACTCACAATTTTAGAAAAAAAAACTTCCCCAAGAATATGACATCATGTTTAGAGCTTTGAAGAAAAGCTGTTTATATGGCAGAAAAGAGACACTGAATTTGTGATCTGATCTGATTTTGAGAGTTCTAATACCCTAAATTAGACAGACCTCATTCCTTAACTTGGGTGAGAGGAGATTGTGACTAACATGCACCGAATGCTACTATCTAAACATAAGAATAACAAACATGCTATTTCTATATCAAGAGAGGATAAGTTCACTTTGAATTTATCATGCAAAACAAGTTAACTTCTAATGAAATGCATGGAAATTAAGTGTACTTTTTGTTTTATTTCTATTTTTCCTATTACAATTATATTTAAATTCACTTTCCTGTTTCCATGGAATGAATGTATCTATGTTCTATTTTCATCCAATTTTCTAGAGCAATTTTGGGCTCATTACGGCCCACCTCTCCTGAACATGCTGGTCTCTAATATTTTGTAAGAACCTGCTTCCTTGGCATTTTATCTCTTTTAGAGAATATATTCTAGTCATTAGGATACATTTTACTTCCTCAACAGGAATGCAACCTGCCTGAGGCTTATCACTTCAGAATCTACAGCTTCTGTCTCTGCAAGCAAATTGCCTGCTTCTTGAAAATCTTCAACCTCATGCTGTGGGCCATTTCTCCTTTGTTGAAGCAGCAAGAAGTCTCCCACTTCTTTCCACCGTTAACTGTCTTTTCCTTTGACATAAAAAAAGTTAAAAAACCTCCAGCCTCCTATAGTGCAGTAACTTATCCATTTATTTCCTTCTCCAAATTCAGCAGATATGAAAAAAGGTCTTCTCCATGTTACTGCAAGCAGTATTTTTCCCCATGCTTAAAGTCTGTACTAGCAGTACCAACTTTTTGAAGTTTCTCGCTGTTGGTGCTACTTTCTTTTCTGCCTCTAATTCTGGGCTCCTTTTTACAACAAGCAATATATTTTGCTTCATGGAAGTGCTCTCTTGAACTAGGTTTGCTTTAGCAGACGAAAGCTCCTTATAGATGTTTTTTTTGCTTCAATTTGCTGTTTTAAGACTGTAATTCTCCAGAGATTTGCTGGTCTTTCTTAGCCAGCTTCACTTTATTTTTCCCTGAACTGCATAAAGGATGATGCAATAGGCTTGCTTTTAAAGTCACCAACTTCCAGTGTACCCATATTTTCCTCATCAGCATCACCATCTAATGTAATTAGAGTAGCCTGCTATTTTTCTGCCGAGGTAAGTAACTTTTCAAGTTCCATTTTCCACATGGAAATAATTTTAAATTTAGATTTTAAGTGGCCTTGTGTGGACATTGGTTCTTCAGAATTTGCATTCACCTCTGTATGCTGTCTTAAAACTGCGACACCATACCAGAAACTCTATTCTCAAATTGATGATTTTTTTGTCATTTTCCAATAATCCTTCTTTCCTTGCCTCCACGCATAGGATTAAATCTTGCAGCTCTTTCATCAGTGTGCCTCTTCTTGGGAGGCTTTTTTTTTCATTTCAATATCACCCCTAAGAGAATCAACAATTGATTCTCTGAGTTTTTAATCTGCATCCTAGATAAGCTTCATTTCAAGATCAATTTCCACTTTCTGAAGCTCCAATGTGCCTTTTCCCTATTTGCTTCACTGTTATTCTCTGTCTCCTTATGTCAGCATCTGCAAAACCTTTGTGCATAGTTATGTAAAGTATAGCCTGGAAAGTTGGTGCTGCATTTGTGAGAGCAAGAAGTATGATAAAAATATTATGATGTCCATGGTGCATCCTAAATACTCCTCGGTGTGTATCCTTGGATTTTACTCCAATCTGGTGGTAGCAAGATCTTGGGTCAATTATATAGAAAATAGTTGCCCCATGCGATTCATCAGTCAACTCATCTACTCTAGGAATAAAATAATATTTTTTTATAACCTTATTGTTCAATACATCATAAACAATGAACACATGAAAAGAGTCATACTTCTTCCAAACTAATACAACTGGTGTGACAAAAGGGCTCTAGCTTGGAATAATGTGCCCAATGTCAAGTGATACTGTAATTCCTGTACTATCTTTTCAATTTCATCCTTGAACAACTTGGGGTTTCAATAAGAAGTAATAATTATGGGTTTAGGATCTCTGCAACATACTTTCGACTCCTTTATGGTTGAAGACCCTCAGGAATGTTACCCAATACCATTTGGTACTGCTGTAAGTCTGACTATACTGGCTGGATATATGCAATTATTTCTGAACTAGTTGAAGTAAGCAAGCCCTTCAAGGTGGGACAACTGATTATCTAATCTGTGTTGTCCTGGTTGATCTGGTTTTGCAGATTATAAGCTGACATGATGGAGCATTTAGGTTGCTGATAACCTATAATTTCATGTTCTTTGCCTTCTTATATGAATTTTAGATACAACTATTCAAATTCCACCTGGATTTTGCCAAGCCCACAAAACCATTACATGTTCAATATCACATTAGCACTGCCCAAGGTAATTTATACAAGTTGTAGTTATTGATTAAGACCCATTCTGAGATCCATACCCTTAGCCAACTCCTGTCAAGACATATTAGTTCCATATTCAATATTAACCTTGAAAGTAGGAAAGATGCATGCACATGCAATCCAAGTGCTGGAGCAAGTTTAGACTCAAAGTAATGATTTGAGCTACCTGAATCAATTGACGTCCTCATTTTTCCTTTTAATCCGTCCTTCCTCTCTTAAGCTATGGTGTGAAGATACTCAAAGTTATGAGCTCACCATCACTTCTGCTGCTGTACAGATCAAGAATTTTTGACCAAATAAAGTTGTCTCTTAACCATGCATCTGTTACTTGGATTCCACTTTCCTTGCATAAGAAGCAATGGTCTTGCTTCTGTAAGTCATCCGAAGCTGCTTTATTAGTGTTTATTCCAGCCTTCTCTTTGAACTAAGTTGGTTTCCAAAGAGTGTACAACTTGGTTTGTTTGGGGTCTTGCCATTTAGCTGTTTCTTCTGTGTTACCAAATGTCTCCCCAAAACCTCTGAAATCAGAATCAAAATGTGCTTAAATTGGGTTAAGGTATGGAAACTTGTGAATTCTTCCAGGGTTCTGCAATTTTAGTTCAGAATTGTTTCCATACATCCATGGGTGTCATTGGGAGAAGAATTTAGAATCTTGGATGAATCCAAGTGATTTTTGACCTTTTTTCTCGCTATTTTGTCCTCAAGTTTGGCTTGTCAACTTGAAAATCTAATCCTAAATTCTAAATTGAAGCTTGAAATAACTTGAAACACAAAAAACAAACACATTTACCTCATGTTGAAAACAAAACACACAAACCCTTAAACATTGCCCTCACTTTCATTCTTGTTTGTCATTGCATATATAGAGCTTTAGATTGACCATTTAAGGCTCCAAAGAGGTTGGATTGCTATTCCTCTATTGTGCATGGGCCCATTCATTGTTAAGGAGATTGTGGATGAAGGTTCTTGTATTGGAGGTAAGTTTTTTTTTTTTTTTTTTTCTTCTATGATGAGCAAACTCTCTTATTTTGTTTTTCATTCTTCTATGTTAAATTTAGTGCAATCATTTTCTTTTTTTAATAATTTTATTGAAATGTGTTGTTTTCCAAACTTGTTATCATAGGCACTACAATGACAGCCAGTTCTAGCTTTGTAGGTCAACTTGGCTTCAAAATAAGACCCAAATTCATCCTTGTGGAAGTATGTTGACATGATACATGTTCTAGGTGGTAATATGTATGTTTGGATTTCTAATGGGTGTGGTGTGAAATATACAAGCTCATACAGTTGAGCAAAAGTCTGTTCGTGTGATGTATGTTGACATGGGCATCAAATCTTGTAGAGGTAAGAAGGATGCACTTGTGCCAACATCTAGAGTGTTGGAATATATTCATGAGAAGGAGCAAATAAAAGAAGCAATTGCCCTTAGATTAGGTTATTCTTTGGCAGAGAGAGGATCTTGAATCAAGGAAGCCCCCTTTTCCCCCATTTCTTAGTTTTCTTGAAGTTGTGGTATAAAGCCACCCATTTTTTGGCTGGCAAGAAGAAGTGCCGACTACACATGAGAATAAAAGGGCCATTAGAAAAGGCATTTCAAAATGAATCTCAAGGGAATGTCAATCAACACATTGCAAGATGTGTCTTTGCAAGTGAGTTGTATTTCAACGTCGTTCGTATAACATAAAGAGAAGAAATGGCAAGGAAAATTAATATGTAATGTCCCTTTTTGGAATATTTCTTATTTTTGCCCTAAAACCATAATTCCAACTTAGAATGATAAATGCATTATATTTATTAATATAATTTTATCTGAAATGTTGAAATTTTATTAGAATATTCAACTTTATAATTCTATGAATAATTCATAAAATATAACTTATCTTGATTTTCTGCTATAATTCTCCTTGATGATTTCCTTTTGTAAATCTACTTTGGAGGTGAAATTAAAATGATAATGGCATTGTCGAAATTATGAATCATAGCACAATTCTCAAAATCAATCATATTGTGAATTCTTTGGAAATACTTACAAATCTGCTGAATTAGAGGTTTTGGTCCCTAACTCAACAATGGCAATATCAAGGGTTTTCATCCTTAACTTGCCAAGAGCATGAACAGGTTTTCGTCCTTATCCTCTTGTGAACTTGAAAGGGGTTTCATCCTTCCTATTTGCGTGACACTTCCTCAAATTCAAAACTGATTGCTTGATAAATTTGCTAGATTATTGCTGATTGCTTTTGCTGATTGATATTTCTTGATGGATTGACTAGTTAATGTTTGAATGATGCTTGAATGAATCTTCATTGATTGATTTTCTTCTCTTCAAGAAGTGATTTTCCTTTTATATCCAATGTTTGAAGGAGTAACGACTCTTCACCATTATTGCCTTTGCAAGAGTCACAACCCTTCATTGCTGCATTCGGAAAATAATAATTTAATTTTAAATAAGTTAATTTGCTAGTGCTTCTGTCTATTGCTAGCACCACTTTATTGTTAGATTACTTGCCTTGGAGATGAGCGTTATCTTTAAATCGCCTCTTTGCTGGAAATAATCTGTGATCATATTCTTACAAAGGCTGCGATCTAAAACTTGGGGGCATGACATAATAAGGCTCAAAAAGGGCAGAAGGGCTTGAGATTGGAGAAGGTTCACAACACTTTATTGGTAAGGGAGGTGGAACTTGTAGATGAATCACTATTGCTCATTTGGGATTCATGGATCACGATGAGGTTGACTATCATTTTTGATGGATGGAAGGATGCTAAAATTTGACCCTTGACCAATTTGATTGCAGTGTCCTCTCAAGAGGCAATGTTTTTTGAAGTCATGGAATGTGAGGAGTAACTAAAGAATGTACAATTTATTGTTGATGTTGTCATATGGGCGATTGAGGAAGTGGGGCCTAAAAATGTTATCCAAGTAATAACATACAACACAAGAAATTGTAGATTGGCTTGTTTGTTGTTTGAAGCACACCATCCACACATCTTTTGGGTGCTTTGTGTTGTCCATTTAACCTAATGCTAAAAAATTTGGGTAAAAAATTGATTGGATTAAACATGTGTATGCCTAAGCCTAATAGATCCACATGTTCATCACTAACCATCACATGCCATAAGCCATATTCAAAATCATTCTCAAAATCGGAGTTGGTGAAGGTAAGTGAATTTGAAACAATGAAAGTTGTCACTTTAGTAATTTATTTATTGAAATTCATTTTTTTTAAGCTTTTTTTTTTATTTGAATAGGTGGCTGAGAACCAATTCACCTCCAACACAATTGTCTTGAGATGATTAGCTAACTTTAGTCCTTATGGAGATAATCCAACATTGAGAGGGCAATGAATTTTAAGCAAATGATCCTAGATGACACTTGGTGGGGTTTGTGTGGAATATTTATTTAGTTTCATTGAGTGTAGTTTGAGTATGATCTGTTTCACTAACATGGATAAACCATGTTTGGGAGAGGTATGTGATGGCATTGACTCAATGATTGAGAAGATAAAGATCATCATAAATGAGAAAGAACTCTCATCTTGAAGAAAGTTTCTTCCTTGTAGAGTGGTGGAACAAGATGATCACCTTGTTGCATCTTCTTACCTTTGCATTGATTCCAAAATATTATTGTTTCGAGATATTTTCTTTGTTGAGGAGGGTTCCATTATATAGAAAAGAGCAAGATCTTGAAAAAAGTTTCTTTAAACAGTTGCAAATAATTTTTGTAGAGTGGTGGAACAAGATGATCACCCCATTGCATCTTCTTACCTTTGCACCTATTTCAAAATATTATTGCTTTGAGATATTTTCTTTGTTGAGGAGGATTGCACTATATAGAAATGCGGAAGACAACAAAAGGGTTCAAGCTAAGGTTTGCTAAGATTCTTTCTCGGTCTTGATGTGGGTATGTACTTAAGAGTGAGTTTGTCGACTTTCTACACTCCAATGGTTAAAGTTTTACTTTGTGTGACAATTATTAGAAGGATGCTCACTCTTGCTGATGCCTCCATGGCCAAATATTTTCATTCCTACAACCTCTTTGGGTCAAAGTTTTATCGCAAATAAGTTTTTTAATTTAAACTCTCTAAATTTGAATTTCTTTTCATTCTTGAAATAATTTGTTTAATTTTTTAATTTTATCTCGCTAAATTTGAATTTCTTGTCATATTTGAAATAATTTCTTCCAAGTTTGAAGTTTGCTTTATAATTTTATAACTCTACATCTCTAAGTTTGACTAAATAGGTTGCTAGTTTGTCTTTATTTTGCCGGAATTGGAGTACATACTTTCATTCGCTTAAAAGGTAGAGTAGTTAGTTTATGTGCATTCCAACTTGCATCTTCTTTCACATGTACAAACTGATTGCAAGGGGTAATAGATTTGTGGGATGTAGAGCTAGAGCAACTTGACTTGGATGTTGCCGTTGCCGAAAAATCTTTACTTTTGAGGAGCCATGTAGCCAACATAGTATTAGGGCCAATGCCCGTGCAAGTGGGACTCCTTGTTTTTCTTCAAATCTACCTCCATCATCGATTGTCAATGATAGTGATTCTTCAAATTTACCTCCATTCATTATCTAAATGACAATGGTTATGCTCTTTATGAAGATCAATATGATGAATTTTGGTTTCAGTATTTTATTATTGAATAATGAATATCTATAACTACATTTGAGGTTGATAGTTTGACATTGAAGTAGTATTTTATGATTATTTTGTTTATTTTATGCATGTCATGTGGTTATCTGAACTTAATTCCTACTTTTTGGCTTATGTATATATGTTTTTTCTATGGACATGCTCAAAACCTACACAACCCAATTTTATTGCCATACTGGTGCACTTGAATCCCCATTCTTGTATTGGTTTGTGCAATAGGTCCATTGAAGTTAGCTGGTTTAAGAGTCTTAGTATCTCTCTTTAATTTATCATTTAGACCATCCACACACATTTAGGGTTGCCAAGGCTTTGGAATATCATAGGAATGAACTAACACGTAAATTCTTATAAGTTTTCACTATTATCGTTAATAGCTACTTATATCTTTGGATATTAATTCTTTGACTCTATAGAGTGGTTATTGCAAGTCTGTTTATTTTTATATCTTTGGATATTAATTCTTTGTCTCTATAGAGTGGTTATTGCAAGTTTGTTTATTTGAACATATCGAAGTAAAGGGAAGATAAATCTTACTATTAGTATTGAAGGATCTCATTCATTAGACCATTTGAATGTGTAAGTCAGGGGTATGCTGTGATTTGTGTGCAATCTCGTCTAAATGTGACAATGCAAACTTGTTATGATATTTCTTGAAAATATTTGTAAAAAATAAAAAATATAGTAGACCACTTCGAGGGGGTCACCTCCAATAATCAATTAATATGATATGAATTCAATAATTGATGATATGATGATATCATATCATCAAACTATGTAGGGACATACCCCTTCATTTTAATTAAGAGGTATTAGCGTATTAACTAATATTTATGTTAGGGTTAAGCATGCCACAAATGCTTATCCTTAGGAATATATCATATTAGGATCATAACGTTCCCTTCCCCTTCAAAAAAGCATTGTCCTCAATGCTTAGCAACTCTAAAATCTTTCGTATGAATTGTTCATCATTCCATGTTGCATCTTCAATTGGCAAATTCTTCCACTTGATTAGGAATTTTGAGGTGGCTCTATTTTCCAATATGATTTTGGAAATGAAGTTTTTGTATATTTTGTATGAATACATTTTCCATAATATTAGTGGAAAATAGATGAGAGAGTCCACAAAAATATGCATTCTTAATTAGTTTATCCACAACACGCCAAATTACATCAATATTATTTGTCTTTGGCAGCCCCATAATGAAGTCCATTAATATTTTTGCCCAATGTTGTATTGGAATGCCTAATATTTGTAAAAGGCTTGGAGTACTTATTGTTTCCCTTTTATTTTGTTGGCATATCAAACATTCTAGCACAAATTTTTGGATATTCACTTTAATACCTTCCCAAAAGAAATTTTTCCTTATAGGATGATAGGCATGAACAAAATCTTCTACAGTATCTTGTTAGTCCCAAAAATCCTCTTTTATATTCTATAGTATTTTCTATAGTATCTTTTATCTTCTATGTATCTTTTATCTTCTATAGTATCTTGTTAGTATCTTTTTAGTTCCAAAAATCCTCTTTTATTAGGGTCCATCTTAACACCTTTAAGTGACACCAAATGTCTTGAGTATTATACTTGTTTCACCCTAAAGACACATTTGGATTGTTTTGCATAGATTTTATTTTCTTCCAATTCATTAACAATAGGAATATGAAACTTATCTTTATGAGTGATTTTGTTTAGCTTCTTGTAATGTGAGGACATTCTCCATGGATCATCCTTTTTGTTAAGAATAAGCATAGGGGATAAATAGGATTTTTCGTTGGGATGAACTATGCTTCGTGGTATTAATTTAATGTCATGATTATGGTCTCCAATTAGAAGTACAACCTCAGATTCTTGGAATACTTGTTGGCGGTGTTGAATAATCTCTTGAATTTTTGGTTGATCTTGAGTTATCATATTTTGTGCTTCTATAAAATGTAATTGTGCCCCTAAATTATAAGAACCTTTTTTAATTAATTTCTCCACCCTATGGGAGCCAATGATTTGACTTGGTGGTGATTTTATTCCCAAAAGTTCATACTTTTTCCCTTGTACCCTAAAAGCCATGGATAAGTTTTGAAAAATGAAAGATATTCTTCCTAATTGCTTAAGCCATTGCACACCCAAAACTACATCCACTCCCCTCATTGATAATTTCCCATTGAGAGTTTTATATGATGGCATTTACCACCACAAGGTAGTTGTTTCCCATCAACTATCATGACTTGAAAATTAGAGATTGGATAAACAAAATAACTGAGCTCATTAGCTAATCTTCTATCAATTAAGTTGTGTACTACCAATATCAACCAACACTTTCATGTTTTTCTTTTTTATATTACCGATTACTTTGAGTGTTTGTGGTGCATTTGTTCCATTCAATGCATGTAGGGAGATAGTAGTGTTTTCTTTTTCCTTGGAATCCTCATTCTTAAGTTTCATGTTTGATTCTTTTGTAGGTACTTATCCCTATTCTTCAACCTTATTCTTTTTCTCACTACTAGAACACTTATGACTCCTTGACCATTTGCTATCACAATTCCAACATAGGCCTTTTTCTCTTTTCTCTATCTCTTGTTGAGGAGAGAGCTTACTAATTTCTCTTAAGTTAAAGAATTTGTCCATGTTTTTGCTAGTAGGATTAGTCACATTTTTATCAATTATTCTTATGGTTTCACCTTTGGTGGTGTTTTGTTTATCAATATGCAAAGTTTGTTGCATAGCTTTCCTAATTGTACAAGGTTCCAACAAATGAATGTCATGTTGAATTTGGTCCTTAAGTCCATTGATGCACAATTGTAGCCTTTGGTAATGTGTCACCTCGGGAGCTTGAAATGCCAATCTCAATGCTCAGCATTATATTCATATATAGACCTTAATTGTTTTAAATTTTTTAGCTGGATAAAATAGCTTCCAATGCATGGTTACTCATAGAAGGTTGCTAATTCTTTACTAAATTCTTGCCAACTAAACATTTGTCCTTGTCTGTCACTCATCTTCCATTGGTACCATTGGTACGGTCCTAATTCTAAATATAGTAAAACTATGTCAACCATGGCATTATTTGGTATATTGTGAAGTTTAAATTGTTGTTCTATGAGGCTTATCCATGAAATTACATTTCTACCATCAAATTTATGAATGTTTATTCTTGGTAGGTATAATTGTTGACCTCAAAAAGGTTATCTTATCCCTTGATTTGGTTTGTTAGGGTTGTAACCACCTTGGTGGTTTCTTAGGGACTTCATTTTTGATAAAAATTACTTCGTAAACCTATCTAAACCCTCATTTAAGGATTTTACAAATGGGTCAAACAGTTTATCTTTAATGAAATGTATGGTTGTTTCATGTCTTTGCGGAATACTTTCCTCAATTTTAGGTGGTGGAAAATAAAATGGGTCCTTAGATTTTGTATGTGGAGAAAGGTCATCTAATCCTAAAGGTGACATGGCTTGACTTGGTTTTTATTTTAAGATTTATTAGGGTAGGAAAGTATTTGGTGTGAGAATTTGATGTTTCAATTTGGACCAAACTTAGACCACTAAATTAAGGAATATATTTTATGCTTAAAAATAAATTTCAAAGAACTAACCCTACCTAATTTTTGATTAGTTTTTAACAAAAGTAATTTTCCTTTTTAATTTTCAAAAATTGCAGCCTATAGAGCAAACTAATAAAAGTTTTGACTAAACTTGTTTTTTAGCTCGGTAAACTGTGGGTTAAGGGCCCACTCCCTTTTATTAGAACATAAGAGAAACAAGTTACGTCAAGCCTGCCATGCAGGAAGCAAAGGAGAAAGAGGCAAGAAAGAGAAGAAAGGATCCAAAGGAGAGAGAAGAATCCTGAAGGAACCATCAGAAAAGGAAACCTGAACATATATGCCAATAACAACAGAAGAAAGCAGACCGCCAAAGACCCAACAACAAAACCACAACCAAATTAAGCTTTGCTCTTCTGCAAAAGAAGAGCATCCATCGTCCATTGTGAACCCTAAGTTTTGACTAAACTTTTAAATTAAATAACTTATTTTATTTCTAATAACAAATTACAAAGAACTAACCCTACCTAATTTTTGATAAACTTTCAAAAAATGTAAAGTTCTTAAAAAAATTCCGAAAATTGCGGCCTATAGAGCAAATTAATAAAAACATAAAATATTAATAATTTTTAGAGAGCTTACCTTCTAATACTTTTTTTTTGAGAGTTTATCTAATGCATGCCTCAAAACCCAAAAAAAATCAGATTCAAAGTTGCATTGGTTTGGAAGTTATGGTGGAAACAAGAATGTTGGCCCAAATCGTAGCTCTGATACCACTTATGATATTTCTTCAAAATATTTGTACAAAATCAGAAACATAGCAGACCACTTCAAGGGGGTCACCTCCAATAATCAGATAATATGATATGAATTCAATAATTGATGATATGATGATATGGGGAAGAGTTCTCTTCGTTATTTATAGGCTAAACTACGTAGGGACATACCCCTTCATCCTAATTAAAAGGTATTAATGTATTGACTAATATTTATGTTAGGGTTAAGCATTCCACAAGTGCTTATCCTTAAGAATAGATATAATATATACTTAGGAAGTTAGGAATATATCATATTAGGATCATAAGTATAATAAAACTGATTTTTTTCAACTATATTTTAAGTTTTAGCTAGATATCAAGTTTATGAATTCATGCTTGTTTTCCATTTTTCCTTGATCCATCAAACTTGGGAATGTCAAACATTGAGTTTCTGCTTGGGGATGGCTATTTCTTCTTGAGTTTCTACTCACAAAATGCTCAAAATTTGTAATTCAATCCAAAGTCATCATCCTTGGTAATGTTATCTCTCCAAAATCTTCTAATAGGATTTTCATTACAATCTCTATCCTCTCTTCTTGTATTCTTTTATTCAGGAGTATGAGGAACTTAGTCTGCTAATGTGAAATGTTTCAGTCTGATGTGAAGAGTGATGAGATAGTTTGACATGAAGAGTGATGATATTTTTACTGCATGCTGACCATGATTTGCTATAATTGTTTCATGGTCTTTCATTTCCTTGCTTTCCTATTCATACTATCAATATGACGAACTGATTTTTTTTCATAGCTTGCTTAAAATCGTATCCATTCTTGCTTCTATCCTGTTTTTGCTCTGAGTGCTTTTTGGACACATTGTCATAATGCATAGGATTTTGGAATCATGGTTCTAATGCCTATGAAATTAGCCAAACTAAATTCTGAAACTCCGGAAATAAAAATTTAGGAAATGAAATCTTCTCTAAAATTTTAAAATATTAATTTTCTAGAGGGTCACCTCTAAAGTGAGTGTATCAATCTCATGGTATCTGAATTTAGGCGCTCAAAATCTATAAATAAGAGGCCTATGCTTTGTTAAAGGATTGGAAAAGTTTATTGTGATAAAGTGACATTCAGTCCTTGAATTTTTTCACTCAAAATTAAGTCTTTACTTCTGTAATTTTCTTCATTGATTGCATCTTCAGCCTTATTTCACTTTGAAATAATGGTTGATTGTATGCTTGTGATGTAATCTTTTACTGTTTTTTCAGAAAACATGTAAAATGCCCATTGTTCTACACAATAACTTTCCTAAGTTTTAACCTCAAGTAAATAGATTAAGCATCTAACCATTATGAACAATAAATTTTTTCTTTCAAAACTATAAAGATAGCATGCACATTTGAAATAATATCTTTCCAAACTTTCCATTGCATTAAATCGAAGTATTACAACTTTCCATAGTAATGATTACATAGTACATGATAACATGATATCATTTCTCTTTTTACAATCTTTCCATCATAATGGATACAAAATACATAAATAAGGCTCCACAGAGCTTACTGGCAAAAGAAGTACGAATAGTCTTGGAAATCCCCATCCAAATCTTGGTCGCCTATTGATGAGGAGAAACATCACTCAAGCGTTTTTTCACCAACCTTGGACTAACTGCGGTCCTCCACGTAACTATCAAATTGATAGATGGCCCTACCCTTCGACGAAGAGATTGGTTTGGTAACCTCATAATAAATATTGACCTTTTTTGAGCTTGGTTTTGTGTCCTACATATCTAGATCTGTCACACAGTGGCTACAACCTACATACATGACATTCCTCAACCCAGTATGTAAACTTGGATCACAGTGAACTGATAGTGTAAACAGTGGCAACTTACACTACTTTGGCCAAAGTATTTAACCCCCAATATTTCGAATGGACGTCATTTACTTCACCCACCTTCTTAGTTCGATTTGTACTGACCATTCATAATCTATGCATAGGCTATCCGCTTCATTGGATTATCCTAACCTATTACCTCTATGTTTAACTAACTCATCTACTAAGTAAATCATAGTACTCTAAGACTCAACTAGTTTAAACAATTAGCTAAGAAAGCTATATCCCCAATCTAGTATTTATTCCCACTATATCCACCTATTCCTTAATATGGAATATGTACAAACGCTTCAATCAAAATAGATCTTTACACAAAGTACAATAAACAATCTTTCCGTTTCACCTAGATTAAAATAATCTTTTCCTATAAATAGATGATATAATTCTCTAATCAAAACATTCAATGACTCACAATCATTCCAAACATAAAAATAATAGAAGAGTAGAAATCAGCATGCTTGTTTATGCAATGCTCCAATTGATCGTACTGGATTCCTATCTAGGCCTTCTCTCAATTTAGTATGCAATTTCCCCAAATAAACCTTCTAACTTTACACCAAAATCTCACTCTCAAATTCCTCTCCCAACTCTCAAATCTCACTCAACTCAGAAATTCAGATTATAACCACTTAGAAAAACACAGCATGAATGCAAAATATATGCGTCCCTATTGTGGTTGAGAACACACCTATTTATACACTAAGGTCAGCAACTAAGGGCTAGAAACAGGGCATCAAGAATGACACTTCTCAGCTCAAGAGGTCCGACTCAGCAATCAAAAGAAAAGGTGGCAACTAAATTTGTTGCAGAACAAACACATAGCAGCCAAGGTGAATGAGTCGATGCTAAAATAGACAGCAAGAATGATGATCAGAAATGCAAGGCAATTGCCTCCTACAAGATGACTTACTTGGCACAGCTACGTGCTTGACTATTTCTGCATATTTCAAAATACTTCACATTCTGGAAATTCATATTGAGAAATAGACTTCTAATCGATTCATCTCATTCTCAGTTGGCACCACATTATACCATTCACGCCATTTATCATGGGTCGATGTTTGCTGTTTAACTTGGTTGACTCTTTCCTGTGCATGAGCATTTACTATTGTTTTGCTTTGACAAAGTCTTGGCAGCCAAATTTACACGTTGAAAAGCATTGGTAACTTAACCGCTTATATATGGCGCTGTCCACATTTCACTTTACAGCTCTTTAAATGTTAAAAGCATCACTTGTTAATATATATGCGGCTGCTTAGATAGCACTATTCCCTTTATTACTATGCTGCACACTTTACTTAGCATAGACTATGCTTTAAACGTTATGCGTTGGTTAAATAATTCAGTGTTATCATTATCATATATACATAATGATTTTATATATATATGTATATACGTTTATATATATATATATCAATTCACAAGTTTATATAACACATTATTCGATATACGAATACACATTCACATATTGATGTAAGCGTGTGTGTATATAGATATATATATGTATGTATGTATGATAACATACTAGCATGGACGCATCCTTTTCGTCAATACATACTCGTAAGTTAATATATAAATTTTATATATATATTCTTATATATTATATACATACATATATACCACACCTTATATTTAAACACATATTCATAGTCATATCGATCGACATATATACATGGTATGTATATGTCCCCTTGTCCGAATGACATTCCCATGCATATGGGTAATCCGTACATGAGCATGCGTAGATATGTCTATCTACGTATTCTTATGCACTTATTTACTCATGTGTATGAGTTTTCCGTTGACACATACATATATACATATTATGTATATATATTCCATCTATCAAATATAAACATGCAAAGAAGAACTCACACATATCAAAGAGACTCAATACTTAGACTCCTAAGCAAGAACATTCACAAATATAAACGCAAGCAAGACTAAAGATAACTTACTATTTCCCAAATATTATCCCAACTTGACCAAACTAGAAGTGTGTGTGTGAAAACTCAATTTAGTTCTTTTATCAAAGGTTGTCAGACCAAGTTCTTCTCCTTGAGTGATACTTCCCCTCTCGTCAAGAGGCTTGATACTTTTCTTGCATCCAACTTTACACTTTGCAATAGTAGTTAGCTGAAAACTATACATTCACTTGCATCAAATATCTTCACAATCAAAACATTTCATGACTTTGACTAAATCAACATTTATCTTTCATATTTCCAAAACACATAAAGCATAAATACACTCACCTAAAGCATTTCACCCAACTAGGTAAAAGTAAATAAGTAGTAACACAACAGGGTGTAACAAAACAGTCATTGTAGCAGCTTTCAGTGAATCAAAGATCAGTATTTTTGCCTCTACTTGTTTCAATTTGCTTTATGTATGAAAGAAAAACAAGTATTATTGTGAGTTCTATGACTCCTTGATTACTGCCGTTCTATGTTTACCTCTGAATTATTGTTGCAAATTACTGTGTGAAGCTTTAAATTGAAATTCATAAGTAAAAGGAAGTAGAAATCTGCTATATTTGGTGTATCACCATCATTTTCTATTTTAAATTCAGATTCTCAGTTCTTTCTAACCTCTTTTCCAGCAAAGATCTTTAGTTAGAGTTAGTTTTTAGGCGATTTACCAAAGGGAAGCTGCCTTTTAACCAGAGGTTGACCTCGAGTTTCGCGAGTCACACAACTTGAGAGGTCATCCCATCTTTCACAGGATAGCTGGATTCAAAATTCAGTAGGGTGCATATCCTAAGTGATAACAGTATCTTTAAAAAATTAATCAATCTCAGTTCTGAGGTTATTGAAGTTTGTCTATTTATAGTTGTAGCTCCTATTTTGCAAGCTTTATAGGCTACAGAGATAATACAGTGGTTTGAAGCTGTAGTCAACAATGTGTTTGTAATATGTTATCGTGGTCCTATTCTTTATATGGCACTTTTTGTAAGAATAGTAAAAATTTGTTACTAATGATATGAATTTATACGTGAAAAAGCAGTTTAATTTGGTGATTGGAAGTTAATGACAGCATTCAAAAGTAAATCTATTAGAAGGGCAGATAAAAAGTGTCCCCAAGGTATCTTTGCTGCTCTTTTACTATGTTAGAAAACCAACATTTTCCTATGAGTAAAAAAGGTAACCACAAAATGAGCGTTTTAGTGAAGAGTTTGAGCTTTTATAAGCACCCAATAGACTGCAACTACAGCCACACTGTTTACCACAAGACCATGATAACATTTGTCAACACAGGATAGAGTCACATAAGCCATGGTAGAAAAAGAGTAGCATCTTAATGATCCTTCTGTGGTTCTTGCAGGAAGATAATCCTGCACAGGGTCTCTGATGAAGCAGTGATCTGATATCCATTCATTCTCAGGGAAGTCAGTACACGTGAATGTGCAGAACTTCTCATTACTTATTGCATTTTATTTAGTCACCGTTTCTTTCTTATCCTTGATGGTGTTAAGGTTCCTTAACTTATGGGGTGTTTTCCTGGTAGCATATACTTCAGTTTCATTCTATTCTTTAAACAGCTTGTTTCTATTCCCATTCATCTCTCCTGTTGACAGTGTCCTTCAGAAGTTCTTTTCAAGGTGTTGATAGTTTTGGTTATTCTCTGCTTTCACAAATTGAGACTTCCCATTCCTAGTTTTGAGATCAGTGCTTGTTATTTAAATGTCTGGTAAGACATGCAATGATCAAAAGATTTAGTAACATTCTCAGAAGGTTCTCGGATATCAACATTAACAGTTTTGAAGCATGGGGAAAAATTTGTGGTCAATGCAAGAGGCACTTTATAAACAATACAAAAAGGGGAAGAAAAATATCCAATAAATTGTAATGTGGCAGGATGACTTCATTTTCTTCCGGTCTGTTTGCTGTCAATGAATAGCTGTAATCACATTATATGTATTTATTGTTGTTTCTGAATAGATGCGGCCTTGATGGTCCAGAAGCCATGCGATTTTAACTTGGCTGTTTGATTCTCTGTAAATTGTTTTAAAAAAGTGAACATTCTGTGATTGAGGGAACTATATTTTGGTTTCTTCATCTGTGATCACTTCCCCTAGTATTTTGACTTCCGAGATTGAAATTTTGCATAGATTACTTCTTTTGGACAGCCTTTCTTTTATAGACCTTGAATTTTAGAAGAATTGTGCGAGAGAGGGTTTTCACTGAAAGCCCAAACAAACAATTTTGTTTAACTACACAGCCAAAACAGCAATGATTACGCCAATCGTGAACAGTTTTATTGTTTTTTATATACATTTTCTAGTTTGTTATGTGTATACACAATATTAACAAGGGGTGAGGAATGGTTTATTGTTTCTCAGCCCAAATGTGACAACAGATATAAATTCCCTTTGAAGGGTTTGAGGGAGGGATGGAGGGAATGCAATAAGATTGAAAAGGGTGGATAAGGATAGTGTGTCTATGAGACAATAGGAACCATAATGTGACCTACATAGTCACTTGGAAGTTTCAAAAAAGTTGCCACATCAAGATTTAGTCAAATTTACCCTTTCTGGAACAATCGAAGAATGACATGTAGGCAGTTAATTACAATCATGCAATTTTTTGAAATCATGAACTTTCTATATGATGCTATCTCCCTATATTCTACTCTTGACATTGCCTCAGAATCAGACCAATGAGAGATCACATTTCAACTGTGATTATACACATCCTATCATCTGTACCTATAATAAGTTAATAACCCTTTGGTACTGGAGGATACCTATAACCCTTTAGTACTGGAGGATAAAAACAAATCATTCACGCATATCATCTGGGTTTAGGGCTTCCTCTACCTACAACCATATGGGAAATATTATCTTATATATTCCCAACCACACCATCTTCTACTCAAAGTCCTCCAAAAGGTTTATATCGTCAAGGTTTCACCAACTTTTAACTGCACAATCTGTGCCATGTAAAGGAAGAGCTTCCTCCACTAGATATTCACTTCATGCATGCATTATAATACATAAGCAATCTGTTAAAACTTCCTTCCCTAATCTATTGGCCAAAATTATGCTTCATGTATTGTTATGTTTAAACTTTAAAGTTATATAAGGCTGACCGGGGTAACATTGTCATCCCCTTGCCTGCAGACTAGCAGATTACATATGGTTTGTCATTTCATCATTCAAATGATTCATGACTTTTGGATGCTTTCATCTGACGGGTAAGAAAAGAGGTGCATGCAGACCAGCAAATTCCAGTTGGTTTGGTATTTCATTATTTAAATGGTTCATAACTTTTGGATCCTTTCATCTAAAGGGGAAAGAAAAGAGTTGTTACATATTGGAATAGATTGTGGTTAAAACTATAGAGTGATGTTGTTAAATTCATTTTTGGTGGAACTAGAAGAGTAGTTGTGTAGATTTATAGGAGCAGGGGTTGTAGGGCACGCTAATAGGGCTTAAGTTATCTAATACCATTTCCTATACCAGTAAGATAGTTGTAAATGCAATTTTAATGTATTTGTAATCATGATTAAACTTGTACTTTGTACCTGGTTAGAGCTATTTGTGAGGGTCTTGGGCGATTAGTTTAATAGAGTTTTATTGGAAGGGGTTGGAATCTAAAGCTTAATTATCTCAGTGCCATGGATACTCTTGTACAGGCCAAGTTCTTCCTCGCCCACCACCCCCACGTACTAATGGATGTTAAGATGAGTTTATTTTGGTTGAAACTTTTTTTAATTGTTTTCAGTTCTAAGTTAGGAAGGGAGGAGTATGATGGCATAAGTGACCCACACAAACTATTAAAGATGTAAGTAAATAAAATAAAATAATAACAATCATTTTTAAATAAAATAAAATAATTCTTCAACAAATAAAATAACTCTTTAATTAAATAAAAATAGTTTTAAAATAGTTTTTCAAACAAAAATAAAGAAACCATTATTTTAAAATAAAATAATTCTTAAGTAAATAATTTACAATAAAAATAAAAAACAAAACAAACAATGTAATAAAATAAAATAACTCTAAAGTAAAATCAAATAACTCTCAAAAGTAATTTAAAAATAATAATTCTAGAGTAAAATAAAACAACTCATAAATAAATAAAAATATCTTCCCAAATTATTAAAAATAGTTTTAAATAAAATTGAAGAACTCAAGTAAAATAGTTTTGAATAAAATTGAAAAACTCAAGTAAAATAACTTTTTAGTAAATAAAACTAGCATACTTATCTTTAAAAAATCCATATAAAAGACACTAAGGAATATCATATTGGAGACGTCTATTTCACTTAAAAATGTAGATGAACATTTGTAGCTTTGTTTTAAAAATTGATTGGAATTGACATTCTATAATTTGAAGCATAAGTCTTACTAAAGTTTGCAACCAAACATTGAGATTATTTAATACAATTTAAACATTTTGAGTTAGATAATTTGGATAGGGTGAGAATGTACCATGTACATAGTGGATGAGTGAGCAAGAGTTTTTTAATTGTATTAATATGCCAAAACAACAATTAATATAACATGGACTCCAAATAGGCATAGTAAATAGAAACATGAGAAGCATTACAAGGAATAGAAGCAAAAGCCATTTGGCTTTTGAGTGGCACCAAAAGCCAAATAAAAATTAGAGAATAGTTTCAAACAGTAGGATATACATGCGATCCTTCAATAATTGGGTTGTTTCATTGTAGTAGTTATTGACCCCTAGTGTTGTGAATACCATAAATATATTGAAAATCTTGGCACCCAACCTTTACTTCGTGGGATAGGGTATGCCACATCTTGTTGAAAGCATTAGTAGATATATCAAGGAACTGGATTTGCTTAGATAGGTTCTTTTGGTTATTAGCAAGTTGTAAGATATATTGTTGCAATACTCTCATTTGTTGGGCTAACTCAACATTGGACTTCAAAGTAGTTTGCAATAACTTGGACAATGAAGCAATTTGTAGTGTGAAGTTAAAGTCAATAGATCATTAGTCCTAAATGATAGTATTCGTGACTGTAGCAAGTAGTGTACCCATTCTTCCAAATGTGTCTAATAACAACCCTTATTAAAGTTTCAACAAAAACATTACAAAACGAGCTAAGTTTAATACACATATCCAACAAAATGAAGTCACTTCTAGAAATAAGCTTGATAAGTCCTTGATTGATTGATCATAAGTTTGAGGGACTCGAATATTATTCAAGAATTTGAATGGATTATGGGCCACATAGCTTAAAGAATTTCAGTAGTTAAGATATAATTTCTAATTGGCCTTAGCAATAAAAGGGTCATTTTGAGCTTGAGGGGAGAGTAGTCTATTGAGGCTTTATATATGATCTTGATATATAGTGTTTTTAGGAACACCTTTTGATTGACTACATTCAATTCTTGTTCAACCTCTTCATCAAGTGGTCCATAAACATTTTCTAATAGTGACTAGAAAAATATCAAATATATTTGAATAGTTTATGAGGAGTTCCATTGGTGTCTTGAATGGAAGCAATTTTATTTTCTTTTTCTTATGCATTAGGAATTGATAGAAGTTTGGGTTTGTATCCACCTTGGATCAAGTGAAGTCTAGATTGAATGCAATTTCCCATTTGTAAACTTCAAATTCTCTCAATAGTTGTTTTGAAATTGCCACAACTTTGTGAAGATCATTGTTTGTAGGGTTGAACATAAGGTCTTTGTTATGAGAAAAAATAAATTTTGAAGGATTTTTTATTTTCATTTTTTGTTTGTAGGAAGGAAATGGGTACAATTAATAGGCTTTTGATCCCCTCACTTGATCTAGCTCTCTTTATCCACATGATTATTACTAGGCAAGATGATCATAAGTAATGAGTTTGAAGGGGAGCTCGCACTTAGTGTCTACTTTGTTAGGAGTGTGTTGAAGAGGTAGCAGAGAGATCATGAGTTGCCACCAAGTCTTGAGTGATTTTAATGGGAAGTAGATGAGGCTAAGGTAAAACCTATCAAGTTTATTGCATTTTCTCTTCATTTTGGTTTTTGCACTTAGACATGTTAATTGATGTAGTTGAGGTTCGAGGCCCTAATTGAGGGATGTGAAAGCCCATAGCCTTAAAATGCCAAATGAGTTGTACAACAAAAAACAAAATCGAAGAACATTAAACACAATTGAGACTCAATAATGGTTAGAAATAAAATCTTTTATTGATCATCAAAATCACATGAAGTTGCTTAGGTTTTGATGTAGTTTAGAGATGGATGTCTTATCAAACAACCAAATCTACCAACCAACAAACACAATTTCATAGAATGCAAAATATTATCAATTTATTCAAATCTGCAAATGAACTTTTTGTTAGAGTAATCAGGTTAATCACTTGATAATTAATTAATTATTAAGTCCCTTATTACTTTATTCACTTAAGCTAAACTTAAGAGTGCTTTTTTATTATTAGATTGGGCTAAATTTGGGTCTAGTTGTCTCATTGCATGAGATTACAACAATTGTCACAATCTAGTGCAATCCTCATCTAGGATTTGCTTTTGCATACTTTTATAAAGCTTGCACATTCATTGTAATAATTCAATTTAGAACCATTTAGGCTAATACATTGCACATATAAGTGCTCTTTTGGATTCAATTTTTTTTCTCTTGGTTGCATAGCAAATCAGATGCTTTGATCTCTTAGATGTGATAGACGTTTTAGTTGCAGGAAGCTTTGGTACCACGTTGGAGTTGATAGTGAACCCCACAACTCTCAGAAATCCTTGCAACCAAAATGCCTATCACATCTAAGAGATCAAAACAACTGATTTGCTATGCAACCAAGAGAGAAAAGATTGAATCCAAAAGAGCATTGATATGTGTAATGTATTAACCCGAATGGTTTTGAATTGAATTATTACAATGAATGTGCAAGCTTTATAAAAGCATGCAAAAACAAACCCTAGATGAGGATTGCATTAGATTGTGACAATTGTCGTAGTCTCATGCAATGAGACAACTAGACCTAAATTTAGCCCAATCTAATAATAATAAAAAAACACTCGTAAGTTTAGTTTAAGTGAATAAAGTAATAAGGGACTTCATAATTAATAATGAACTTTTATAGTTGCTTTAGAAGTACATTCAAATATGTATTACATAAAATCTCCACTGACATAATTTGTCCCCCCTTTTTTCCTTCAAATTTTCTCTCTTCTTGTACTTGATCTTTTTCATTTTCCCAATCTTGACATCCCTCCTCACAAGAAAATCAGATCTTCCTTCTAAATCTCTCCACAATCGGTCACAAGAATATTAGGTGGTTATAATCGATCTTGTTAACATTCCCTTAGAATTTTGGGAACTCATTAACATTTTTGAAAAATCTGTCGGAGGTTTCAAGGGTTATCAAAACTTTGTGGGCTTCCGACAACAATTTCGATAATCAATATTTAAAAACTTTCCTTCATTTTTTATGAAGGTTGTGAATTTCTTGTCGGAATCTGAAAAGGGTTTGACAACCTTGTCGGGTGTGATGAGGTTGTGAGTTTCTTGTCAGAATCTGAAAAGGGTTTGACAACCTTGTTGGGTGTGATGAGGTTGTGACAATCTTGTTGAGAATTGACATTGGTTTTGAAACAAAATCCAATTGCTAAAAATCCTTTGTAAAGTGCTTTTTTCTTTCCTCTTTTTGATAACGTTGTTATTGCATGTTGCCAAGAAATCAACTTTGCTTAAATGTTGACGCCACTTTCCATGAAGTGTTATAATAAAAGGTTTTGAATGATGTTGTAGGTGTCGACAAGGTTGTGACAACCTTGTTGAGGGTCCATTATGGTTTTGAAACCTTTGTAAAACATCGTTCCTTTTAAAGAACTTTTCTTTCAAAGTAAAAAATGGACAACTTATCAAAGAAAGATACTAGTTTTGGAACCCATGTCAAACTTTGACAAAAGAACTTTTGAAAGGGGGTTGTGAGGTGGCCATTAGGGGTCAACAAGGTTATTAGAACCTTGTTGGGAGCTGATGAGGTTCATAAAACCTCTTTGGACAGTGACACATGTAAATAAATGTCTTGATTATTTCGATGCTTCTTACCTTAAACAAATTTAACCAATTGAAATCTAAAAATTCTCCCAAGTAGCTACAAAAACCTAGTAGAAACCCAATAGTAGCACAAAAAACTAAATAGAACCAAGAAATGAAACCTGAATTGTTTTTGGGGAATGCTACTCTTGCATTAGGTATATATTTAGGCCTTTAATAACATTGCCATGACATGCAAACCAATTACAAACTTCGATGTAGTGAAGGATATGAGATCCAATGAAGGGCATTCTTCTTATTGTAGATAGACGACATAATGCATGAGATGATTCCCCCACATAGGGCATCCTTCTTGTAGATAGGGGAAACAAGAAAGAACCCAACATTGGTTTATAAACACACTCAAAGATTCATCCAAGATAACAATTTAGTGATTCAAATCTAGTATAAAAACCAAAACACATCCACACACTTGCCGATTTTGAGTGCAACATATGCAAAAAATTGTATTTCACTACTCAAAGATTGGAAAAAATACATCATTGTTTTCACACTAAAAGCACACCCAAACGATACTCACAAAATCACATTCTACTAGAGAAACCTTTTTTTTTTTTTTGCCTTGTTGGACATTTTCTACTTTTAGGTTTAAGTGTAATTGAACACTTGTGTTTGGTTTAAGTGTGGAACCCACTCATTGGAGTTTGTAAGTGCCCAAAATTGAATGTGCCAACATGAAATGTGTAATGATGATGCAAATCATGAATCATGTTTTCAAGGTTGACCTTGTAGGATCCTCTAGGTGTCTTTTATCTCACTTACTTCTTACATGTATTTTTTTTTTTTGGTTAGAAACTTGTGATTTTCTACCTTAATGAATTTGTCATGATATTTGATGATTTTTCTATGGTATTATGATAATTGTTGCTATATAGTTGAGTTCATTGTGGCATTATTAGAATGACAATATTTGGTGAGTTTGTCCCAATTGTTACATTTTTGCCATGATAATTTCTAAGTGTCAAAAGTGGTTGGTTTGTTAAAGTGACAAATCTATCATTTTGATCACATGTGTAATATGTTTCCAAAACACGAGATTCTCTTTGCATTTTTTCTTAAGATAGTGCTAAACTAGATCCATCATTCACACCTTCATTCCTTAGGAAGCTCTTATTTATAAAATAACAAGTCATTTTTAAGGGTTGAAGTAATCTATAGGAAAGCAGCCTAGAATTTATCCAATCTTCTTTGAGACCATTGTTTTCATCAATTGAATTATTGGCAATGATAGTCATCTTGTTTTCTTGTTCCCAAACATTAGGTTTCCTTAGTCACCCTTGCCTTAAAGACACAATCTCAAGCGATCACACTTAGGAAAGATCTATCAAAAAATGATTTAAAGCTAATAGATAGCTGCCATCTCCAACTTGCTCTACATTTGTAGCACTTTGCTATAAGTCTGAATGTTCTTGTTTTGTTGTGGTTAGAATAATTTAAGTTGTTTCCTTAGTTTACTTTATTTATTGTTTTCTAGTTTATATTCACAATTTGTGTGATTACTCTTTGCTTGTTTTGTGATATTTTATTTACATTGCTCATTTCTTCTATATCTTATGTAGGAAGCTAAATGAAATAATTGGTTTATAATATTTGATAATAGGTTTTGAAAGGGCTTGAACCTTTGTACAAGAAAGTAGTCAACATGAAATGAACTGAGTACCATGCTATATGGGACAAATAAAAGAATGACAAACAAGGGTCCAAATGTTGTTACAAAGCAAGCCCATATGCATAGACAATCCAAGGAATCTTTCTAAACAATACAAAACCCAATTTTGTTCAATCTCACAGCCTTCACTCTAGAATGAAATTGGGAGACAAATTTGGGAAGATCTTTCTTCCTTTGTATAATCATCCAAATGCTCAAATCTTGGGGAAGTAGGGGGGATTCCCCCACATAAGGCCCATCCATGGGCACAACAAAAACAAATGAATGTTGAGCCAGAGAAGCCAAACGTTGAATAACCTCCTCAAGGGCAAATCGTAACTAAGACAAAGTCGATGGAGTAGCAATTGAGTAACATAGGTTTAAAAGGCGTGTGGGACTCACCAATAGGATCCAATGATGTAGAAGGAATGAGACTCGCCATAGTTGCAATAATTACAAGAGAGATCCCTCTCACAATCAACATGGGGTATGGGAAGAGAAGGTCCAACATCTTGGAAGACTTGTCATTCGAACAATCAACTAGAGAGATAGAAGTAGGAATAACCAAGTGATCTTTGTGGGATTCTTCCACCATGTCGTTGCCTTGGTGCATTGGGAGAGAATTAGAAACCAGTGGTTGATGGCAAAGAATCATGTATATATGAAGGGGAGATCTTATTATCCAACAGTTGGGTTCAAGGCCTCTCCCCTACCATCAAAACAATCTCTGAGAAGAGGCTTGGAAATATCAATGTCCACCAAAATATGAGCAAATTTAGAGTG
The DNA here is from genome assembly GCA_007115665.2 of Sequoiadendron giganteum. NCBI lineage: Eukaryota > Viridiplantae > Streptophyta > Pinopsida > Cupressales > Cupressaceae > Sequoiadendron > Sequoiadendron giganteum. Next base: position 58,243,105 of record CM021106.1, on the reverse strand, counting down.
ATCCATGTAGGAAGTAGAGTCAACTTCAAGAAACGACGAATATGAATCTTCTAAGAATTGGAGAGGAAGATTTAGAAGTCGAATGCACATGGGTTTGATGTCGAGAGGCTCAAAGCGGGGGTTGAAGGAGATAGAGTAGGGCTTGATTGAAAGAGAGTGCTCATCCTACATCCATAACCTATCATCAAGTACCAATCCTTGTCTTTTGAAGAGTCAAAAGATGCAATAAAGAAGCCCTTGGCACAAAGGAAGAGCTTGATATTATCCTCGATAAGGTTTACATCTCAAACCCAATTGTGTAAATAAGGAGAGGAGGGCAAAAAAATGTTGAATTTAAAAACCAAGCCCCTACTTAGATAAAAATATTCATTCTCAAGCACATTTTGTCCACAAATAACCACTAGGGAAGAGAACGCTATGTCCATAACTCACAACAATAGAATTTGCAGTACCAACAACATGGTTATTAGAAGTAAATCTAGGCCTTGAAACAAGGACTTGCAATATCATGGTGTTATTAGTAGCCCCAAAAGCCACAGTCACTAAAACCATCATGAGCCTAGGGAGGATCCCTATTGGAATCTACAAGTAGGGGCAATATGACACCATGAGCACTACCAAAAGGCCTCACATAAACTACAATGCCATGTTGTGCTAGAGATACAACCACCACAAGCAGGGGAAGGCATGCATTAGATAAATCAATGCCCCCCAAAACACTTGAAATATGGAAGGTGTGAAGAATAGGTGAAAGCCTAGCCACTAAAGGCATATAAAGAGTCCCTGCATGCTCTTGAGTAGTTGCATTGGAGAGTGGCAATAAATGAAATTTTGAAAGGGGGTTTTAGGATATCTTGCAGGCAAGAGAGCTTCTAATTTGAAAAGATACAAATGACAAGAGAGATAAATGAATCATTTGTTAAATATGACAATCCAATAGGATTTACAGTTTTATGTTAGGTTAATTCATGACCTATACCCCATACTCTTTCCTTACATTTTCTTAAATGTGTTTTTGTATTATTGTTTCAATAGCTTCAAAACAAATTCTATTGTTTTAATAGCTTTAAAATAAATTCTTTGTTTTTTCAAAAGGATCTTTCTACCATACAACAACAAAAAAGATCATTCTCAAGATATTCCTGATAAAACTTATTCTAGAGAACATCTACAAATGTTTTAGAGAGCTTTAAGAGAGTAATATAATTTTTTAATGTGGAACCAATTTATAGAGGAAGATTTATTTATTTAGAACAATGAAGAAATTAGTAACACTAGCTTTTGTAGCTATGGTGGGTTTGAAGGTCCTAGTTTGTCTCACCTCTTGTAGCATGGTAAAGTTTATTCTCTCTTGCACACATTCCCCCATGTGGTTTGTGGGCAAGAGGTGATAATGATAATTTTTATGCTTGGAACAATTTGATTTGTAGATTTACTTATTTTTGACCTTCTCTTTTGAACCTACACAAATGAGTTTTAGAGTTTTGGAGGCCTCTCATTGGTGGCACAATTGAGTTGTATCCTTGTGCTAGGGGCTCTTTGTTGTAGGTTTTTAGTCTTCAAAGGATATGGAGGTGGTATTGAATGGTCGGATGTGGATGTGTGGATAACATTCCACCTCTCTTAAATTATGTTTTCCTTCTTTCCACCCTATGATAGAATATATCACTATTGTTGGGTTAGGTTGCCCAATCACCCTCTTCATTTTGAAGAAAATCCTTGTTTTGAGAATAGTGACAATACTATAAGTGATATTTTGAGGGTGGACTCCACTACGTGTAATATTGGCCATTCTAATTTTTCTTGTGTCTTGGTGGACATTGACATTTCCAAGTATCTTAATGGCAAGGTTGTTTTGATGGTTATTGATAGGTAGTGGACTCAACTAATTGATTACAAAGGCCTAACATTTTGATGTAGATAGTGCTTCACCATTAATCATCTTGCATCATAGTGTACTTGCTCTTGACATAAGAATGTCCTCAATCTCAACATAGGAATACTTGGTGGAGGAATATAGCCTTCTTGACCATTTGATTGTGGATACTTCTATTGGCCTAGTCGCTTCGGTGGATAAGGATCATTGTCTTGCCTCCTTGGTGATGGTTCACGATTCTCTTGTGGTGGCTTCCCCTAGGGTTGGTGCGTCCCCAACAACTTTATTGTCCCATGATGTGGATTCTCTTGAATAATTTTTTGGCTTCTAATGCTTCCAATTCTAGTGCCTTTGTCACATACTATGTGAGGATTCATGCTCATGCTTAGTTTGTGATACAACACAACATACAAATCATTTAGGTGGATTTTCTTTCTCTTTGTGAGAGGAGACCTTGGTTGAGGGGATAGTTGAGGACTCCCTCATCTCTCTCCATTCAAAGGAACTTGAAAATAATGTATCATGGACCATTGTACAAAGAAGGAAGAAAGGTCTTCCTAAATTTATTTCAAAATTCCATTCTTGAGATAAAGGGGTGTGGATTGCTAGGAAAGGAAATGCCATTTTGTTGGTCGGTTGATGTATAAGGTTCTAGTCCCTTTCAAAACCTAGATTAGATGTTTGATGTTTGAATGCATGTCTACAATTAATATACTAGCAACTTATCGTAACTGTGTTTTAGGAGCCTATCAAAATGTATTTACCATTAATATAAAACAATGTCTTTTAATTGTTTCTTTTAGTTTTGTTTGGAGATGATTGTTTTTCTTTTTGAACATTAGTTATCTTGCAAGCACAATTTCTAGAAAAAACAGTTGGAATAATTTCTAAAAAAATAATTGTATCTTTCTGTGTTGTCCAAAAAGGGTTAAGTATTAGTTGCATCAAATTTATTAGATTCATTTATTTAATTAGTTAAAGTCTTTTGATCGATTATGTGCACTTAATTAATCATCTAATTTCAATAATTAATTTCGTTCCATTTTATTTATCTAAAAGAAAGAAGATTGCATGATCATTTAGTTTTATTGAGTGGAATTAAGTTTTATTAATTTGTTTGTTTTGATTAAATAGATTAAGTTTGGTTTCATTTGTTCTCATTTTATCAACTTGTTTTTTGAACATTGTAAGGAAATAAATACCTCTTCATATAAATGTTTGAGGATAAATTATTTAATTATCACTAAAATTAGCTATCCTAGAAATAGAAGTCGAGAATGATGAATATGCTCAAATTAATGTTTGGCACTTAGCTCTTGGCTCAATGTGGAATCTAGCTTTATAAAATATTTAATGAGTTATTCACCATAATTGTAGAAATTTAGGGTTGGTAGAAAAATGCATCAAAAATGTAAAATTTTAGTTTTTTTATTAGGGTCACTTTGATAATTGTAGAATCAAGCTTGTGAGTGTAGATCGAAACAAGGTCCATGGATGTGATCTTTTTGCTAAATTCTAGAACTTTTCTTTTGGTTCACCTTAATTTTCTTAGTTTGATTCACATAAAAACTTGAATCGTGTGCTTGGAAGTTATCACATGACAAGGATAGTTGAATCCTTTATGTTAAACATTGGTAAGAGTTTGAATAAGATCAGAAACAACTAGTTGTGTAGTGTTCCCTTGGATGATGATGCAATACTAATATTTTGTAGATGTGATCTCTACTAAAATCTAAAAAATTGCTATTGGTTCACCTCAATGTTCTTAGTTTGATTCACATAAAAACATGAGTTGTGTGCTTGGGAGTTTGCACTTGAAATTTATAGTTGACTAATTTATGGTAAACCCTAGTAATAATTTGAACAAGATTGACAACAAAAAGTAGTTGTGTAATGAACCTACTAGTTCATTAACTAAAAACACTATATTTCTTTTAACAAATAACACTAAGATTTGATTCTCGCTTACAATAAGGTTAGAAGATATAATTTCTAACACACATCTATGTATATGCATCTCCAAATTATTTTCATAAAAAAATACATTTAATTTTAAGGAAACATTACCTCGAACAAGCTTTACTTAAAGATTCAATTTACAAGAAAAAAAACAACTTTCCATTACATCAATTGATTATAAATTTTTTCATTGATTATCACATTTTCCAATTATATCTCAAAATATCATGTTACAAATGTCATAACATATATGTGAAGTACTTATACTTTAATAATGTTACAAACCGTATGAAATCAATAGTAACGTCTTTGATAAACCAAGTCTCCAACATCTCAATTGCAAGAGGGAGAGTATCACCTGAGTGTTTTACCTCCAACCATGAATCAACGGTCCTCCACACACCTTCCAATTGGAGGTGGCTCTACCCTTCATGAGAGTATTAGATCAATAGGAACTTCAAGATCCCCATGCCATCTGAGAACTAGTGTTATGTACTAAATACAAACAGTCTATCAAGCAATTCTAGATACCCTTTAGCTGAGTGAGTTATTTGATTGATTTGTAATAAATAAACACTATAAATTGATAATGCAAACGATGATTTTACATTACTTTGGCCAAATATTAATAATAAGTAAACACATTTCAAAAGATGACGTGTGTCGTATGTTAACACACCTCTTTCTCAAACTAGTTATTGACATTATAATTTAATATTAAATTTTTGTAATGATATGGTTTATTCAAACACATTTATTTTAATACAAAACTCTCATAGTTCCTTTTCATTTTTCAATAGAAAGTAAATAACACAATTTCCAAAACTCACATAATCATTTATATAGTTTAACTAATATACAACACATGTACTCACACTCTCTCTCACACACACATTTATGTATGCATTTGTATGTATGTATGTGTATATATACACACACACACACATACACATATACACAAGTATACTTGTGTATACACACATTTGTATACTCGTGTATATGTATACACATACACACATGTATACAAATGGTACACGTGTATACACATGTATATAAATGTGAGTGTATATATATATGTGCTTATTTAAACATTAGTTTCTTATGTACTCACATTTATACATACACATATAGATTGCATATATATATATATATAAACATTATATATAGGTTTATATAAACATTACCCTTATGTAATCGCATTTGTACATATACATGTAGATTGCATATGTATGTAATTGTGTAAGTTCATACTTTAATTCATATTCTAAGGCATAAGAATGCCTTATTGGAGAGAGAATTATAGTCCTTTTGTTATATCATCATTGGTGTGTGTATATATATATATATATATATATATTTGTTTTAAGATCTTATAAAAATAATAGCAACACTTATAATGTCACTCATATCAGCATATACGTTTACATTTTGAATACATATGTGCTCATATGAGTTTATAAGTAGTATGCTCTTCATATTGACATCAACAAATTTACTTGAAATGATTCTATGATTATGAACTATTCAAATTTGAATAGAATCCAATCTCCAAGCCTACGACCTATACACATTTTCATCATTTCTCTATAGAGCATGCACAATCATTCACAAACACATCAATAAGTTCTCTAATTTTCCTTTGAACCATACAATACTAACAAAATTTATAAAGAATGGCAATCGAAATTAAACCATAGTTGGTATCTCTATAAAAATTATTGCATACAAAACCTTTAAAGATAATAATCCTTGTTCTATTATTATCAATGTTTACAATTTAACATAGAGTAGTGGTAATGAGACATAATTAAAACCCTAACATGGAATAGGATACTAAATGATATACCTTTCCAAGTATACCACCATAACCAACACTCAAAGTAACTATTGACTTGTCACCATAAACAACAAGAACAAGGTTTTTCTCTCTATGAAATGTTTACTTAAGCAAATATAATTTTTTTCAATAAAATTCTTCATAGTTCTCACAAGTAGCACTGTCCTTAAAATATTGGTCCTACTAGACCTTACACTAAGTTATCTCTCTATTATGCAAGTGGAGCTTGCGAACCTCAAGCACTTTGAGAGGCTTAATTGTGACCACTACTGGATCCTAAAATTGAAGAACATTCCAATCAAGAATATGATTAAAACCATATAGATAGCTTTTTAAATAAGACACATGAAAGACATCATACATACAAGCAAGAGATGGTGTGCTAGAGATATTCTGTAAGCAACTAGATTGATTACTTCTAGTACCTTGAATGGACCCACATATCTTGGTGCTAATTTGACAAATTTTCCAAAACTTTATTGAGATCTTTTGGGGCTTGACTCTTGAGAGCACTTTATCTCCTATTGAGAATAGTAGTGGAGTACATTTAGCATCAACACAAATTATCTATATATCATTTGCTTATGCTCATCTATTTTTTATTAGTTTGATTTGCTTCTCCATTTCCATTAGCTTTTTTGGCCTAAGGCTAATCTTATCTTTTAGTTTATCCTTGTTGGTGTGAAAGGGGTACTTTATCTAACTAGTTCATTTCCTAGCTAGTTATCCACTTAGGTTTTTTTCACACCTTATTAATTAAGTTTACTTAGGGTCCACATGGGATATTTATCACTTTGTGTCTCATAACATAAGATTAAGACACTTGTCACAATCTTATGATACTTATCCACTTTATGTCTCATATTATAAGATTAAAACACTTTGTACAATCTTATGATATCTTATCCCTCACCTCGGCCTATATAACCAAGGGGTTCCCTTTGTAATCTTACACCATTCATTTCAATTCTCAAGCTCATAACATCATTACATTCTCATGAGATAAACTCTTTCTTTCTTTCATTTGTATCTTGGGCAGGTTGTTTAGCAAAATATTACATGGTATCAGAGCAAGAATGAGTTGTGGGTTAGCAATATTTTGGAAAATTTGGGTGTAGAGCTACTTTTTTCTTCTAAAATACCAAGTATGCTCTTCTCTTGCATCTTTGGATGATCTAGAGAATAAAAAAAGTGTGGAAAAAATATTAGTTTTTGGAGGGTTTATACATTGACTTGCCAGTTGTAGGTTTTTTGAAGCTTTCTGAAGAAATTCTGAACTCACCATTGAGTCCAGAGTAGTTGAGAAAGTTAGACTTGCCTTTTATTTTGTCCAAATCGGACACCAAAGGCCAGATCTTTAGGAATTTGAAGCAGAAGGTTCATTGCCAAATCTAGCAAGGAAATGCTGTTTCAGAGCATTCTGGGTCAAATCCGACCTTGCCATCACAATTAGAAGGCTTGAACAAGCTAAAATTGACTATTAATTTGTCAATTTTAGTTGAGTTTGCAAAAAAAAACCATTTTTTTTGGTTGGGAGCCATAAAGCCCCCATTAACATACCAATGCAAACTTCTTTTTTTAAATTGCATTTTCCTGTTTAAATGTAATGCATTTAAAAATAATAATTATTGGTATTGCATCGTGCACGGTCTTGTACTCTATATGGGTCTTGCGCCCCATATGGGTGCAGACCCATGGAGTTCCATGCAATGGGCTGCTTTCACATTTATCATAAAGTTTTAAAACTTTGTTAAATGCCCATGTTGGGTGTGGGGGAGGCTACGACCCCCCCACTATTTAATATTTTTAGATATTTTTATTAATGTTTTTTTAATTAATATTTTAATTTAATAAAATTTTAATAAAGTTTTTTTAATTAAAGTTTTTAAATAAAACTTTTTAAATTATATATATATTTTAATATTTTTTATTAATATTTTTTTAATAATTTTAATACCTTATTTTGATTATAAGGGAAAAACAGGTTTTGAACGGACCTGAAACCCTTTACATTACTTTACATCAAAATGCTGCTATGGAAGAGAAAACTCATTGAACAGTAAGTAGCAGCCATTAGTCAAAATAGCCAAAAAACACCACAAAGAGAAATCACTTTATATTCTTCAGGGTGTTGGCCACCTCAATCTCCTGATTATAGTGTAGGCTAACCATGTCTCTCAACTCTTGTTTTTCTTCTTCAAACATCTTCCTTAGGCTCCCCCTTGTTCTAGTACTCGAGAATTTAGCCTCCTCTTTGACATTCTTCTTCCCCTTCCCTTTGGAAGGCTAATCCTTCTCAAGCATGTCTGCAAAGTACATTTGATTCTCACGAAGTTGACTGATTTTTCCAAAGAGAACTTTGAGAGATTCCACACTATTCTTTACAAAACTGTGGCTAATCTGTAGGAGATTTTTGATGTCCTAATTCATTTCCTTGATCTTTTCCTCCATTACACCAAGGAGGCTTTCACACTGGGCTTTGAAATTAGAAAAAAAGAATTCCAAATCCACCAACCTCTCAATAAGCAGGTTCGAGGAAGACCCCTTATGTCGGTTAGACATGTTCTCCTTCAAGCCCCTATTTTTAATGTTGACCTTGTCAAATTCTTGCAACACTCATTTAGCAAGCTAAAAGGTGCAAGTAGCACTAGACTAAGCCATGTCCAACAAGTCATACATGGTAGTATTATCATCATCAAGATAATAAAAATCTTCAGACAAAGGATTGATATTTAAAGGCTTTGACTTGTCAATCCCCGGGTTCTCATTCACATCCTCCGGTACAACCCTATCACTCGAGTCATCATCACTGCCCAAATCCTCACCGTCGCCAACATGTGGAGAATTCTGCCGAACAGGGGAATCCTCAATATCAACAACATCATCAACAACAACCTTTACCTATTCTAGAACCACATTTTTACCCTTCCCACCAACTTTAGCCCTTGACCTATGTATTTTAGCAAGTCTTTTGGAAGACCTCTGAGGAAGCCCCTCATCCACATTGCCCCTCAACTAAACAAGCTGCTTTTCCTCATCCCTACCTGAAGCAACAAAACCTTGGCCATGAATTTTGACCTTCTTCTTGGTCGAGCAGTGGTGAGACCTACCTAACTCAACTCAATATCTTCCCCACCAGACAAGGACCCATGAGAATTTGACCTCTGAATATTAAATTTTTTGGTGGGTCCCTTCTTTGAATCCCCCTTTTTCCTTTTCCTAAAAGGGGAAGCCATGGGAGATGAGGAAACCCACATAGTATTATCCTCCTCCACCTTCCATTCTTCATCACCATGAACACTCATCTACGAACCAGATAAGAAAGGTTCTTCACTGATGGCCTTCTCCTTACCCTCAACTAACTTGGCCGAGGTATGAGCTCTCACATGCTCCATAATAAGAAAAATGATCCCTTCATGGAGAACAAGGGACCTATGATCTTTGAGGTGGGCATAAACTGAAACCTCTAGAGAAGAAGGAAGAAAAAATGGAAAAGGAACGTGCAATTCATGTTTGAAATGGTTAAGTAGAGTAAAATGATTCCCTAGAATAACAGTAAACTAACCATCAAGAGTAACATACTGCATTAATACTTCCACCACATTTGCCCAGATACGCTTAAGGAAGACCCTTTCATAACCCCTGAAGGGAATATTCACCAGTTTATCTCTCTCATTGTCCTTAAAGAACTGGTCTATAGCATCTTCATTACTCTTCCTTAAAAAAATTGTGTCCATCCGTCAGTAATTTGATGACGAATGCAATAAAGTCTTCATTGATAACAAACACCACACCATTCACCTTCAAACATCTATTATGCTAGTAGCAAACAAACTTCGCTAAGACAATAGGGTCATGACCATGGACTCTTTCCAAATAGGGTTTGAAATTCCCATGTCTCAGAATCCTCCAAATTCTCCACTTGTTTTTCCACCTTTCGTAGGTAAGGGGCTCAATCCTGCTCTTATCTTCACCCATTTCAATTCCCAACATTAACAAATACCATTAGCAACCTTAAATCCTTTCAACAATCTCTAACCCAAACACCTTTGAATATTTCACCCAAGGACTTCAACCACTATAATAAGTAGGTTGGGGGACAAAGTATCTCCTTGTCTTAAGCCACATCCTTAAGAAAAATACTCTTTAGGAACAATATTATCCAAAATCGAGCACTTAGGAGTAGTAATACAAGAGGTTATTAGTTCAAGAAACCTTCCTTGAAAACCATACTTCTTGAGCACAACAATGAGGAAGGGCCAAGACACTCTATCATATGCCTTGGAAATATCCAATTTAAAAGCTATCTCCGGTTTCCTACTGAGCTCCATAGAATGAAAAATTTCATGGGTAAAAATAGCAACATCCAAAATGTGTCTCCCTTTCACAAAACCTTTTTGATTCTCAGTTATCATCTTATTAAGAAAAAATTTCAATCTATTGACCATAGTCTTAGAGAATATTTTATATGTCATGTTACATAAGCTTATAGGTCTAAAATCTTGCATTGAAGAAACATCATCCTTTTTAGGGATAAGAGTAATAAAATTAGAATTGATTTATTTTAGCAGTCTACTAGATTGTAAGAAGTCCTGAGCAACATTTAGAAGATCGAGGGAGACAACATCCCAAAAATCTTGAAAGAAATTATGGGAAAACCATATGGCCCCAGGGATTTAAAAGCACCAAAAGAGAAAACAATAGATTTTACTTCCTGAAAAACAAATTTAGACAAATCTTTTAAGTCTTGATCGGTTATAACTTGAGGAATGACATGAAGAAGATCCTCAAACTCCAAAGAGCAAGTGTCAGAATCCTTTTGAAAATTAGTAAAGAAAGAGACATCCTCATCTGCAATCTCATCCTCACCAAAAAGAGTAGTGGCATCATCTTTAACTAAGAAACTTATTTTGTTTCTACTTTTGTGCTTCATTGTAGATTGATGGAAAAACTTAGTATTTGTCTCCTTCAGTTAACCACTGAATTTGGGTTTTTTGTTTCCAAAAAAATTCCTCCTGCTTAGTGACTTTAAACCATTGAACCCTAAGATCCCTTTCCTTATTATAGATGACCTCATTCACATCACCTTCCTTCATCTTATTCTGAACCTCTTTGATATTATCCACAATGGTCTTCTTTCTCAGAAAAAATATTACCAAAAGAAAACTTATTCCAACCTTTTACCTTGTCTTTAATCCTTTTTATTTTTTTAGCCAAATAGTGCATAGAGGTTCCAAACCAAGGCTCCCTCCACCAATTTTTAACAAGATCTTTAAAATTAGGATGATGAGTCCACATTATTTCACATCTGAAAGGAAATGGACCTTTCATAACATTATCTTCTCGACAAAGAAAAAGAGCATTATGATCCGATCTAGTTCTAGAAAGAGTAGATAAACTAAGAATGGGTAAAATATTCCAATTAGTGGAAATTAGAAAATTATCCAGCTTAACTTGGATAAGTTGATTACCCTACCTTCTATTTAGCCAATGAAAAATGGAGCCTTGTAAAGAAACATCTATAAGACCAATTGAGGACATAAAGTCAACAAGATCCACAATACTGTCTGGAAAATCCTCCAAACTTCCAAGTTTTTTAGAAGGAAACAAAGGAGAGTTAAAATCACCAGCAAGCATCCAAAAATCCCCATGGCAGCCAATAATTTTATTTTTAAAAGTATTCCACAAAACAACTCTATCAACTCTAGAATTTGGAGCATAGATATTAACCAAGTTCCACTTTTTAGAGGTAATCAAATATTCCATAGAAACCAACAAGCTATTTCTACAGAGAAAACCTTTATTCCTCTTAAATCTTGACAGGTTCCACAAAGTGGCAATACCCCTAGAGGCACCTTTAGCATCACTAACAAAATAATTCACACTAGGCCAAATATTATTGAAAATATTAGTAAAACTTTCCTCCATTTTAATTTCTTGAATTAGCAGAATGTCCAATTTATAATCTACCAAGCAAATCTTTAGCGGATGTTTATTAGGGTTAGTAAGGCCTCAAATATTCTAGGAAATCATTTTCATAATGTAAACACAACAAAAAAAATAACACCACCTTGGTACTGTTAATGATCTAGATGATTGTCAATTATCACATTTCTATTATTGGATGATGTATATTACTATTGAGTTATTATAGATAAGATTATTATATGATGCATATGATATTGTACCCCATTTGATAATTGTGCATCACTTCAACTATTACATATGGTGTAAGTGCACTTGATGTGTGACTTGAGTATGCAAGTCTGCGTTATGTCTATAGTAGTGGTTAAATAAGAGATGCCACTTTAAGTTGGTGCATTTGGTAGCCTCTATCACTCTCGATTTGTGTGCGAGACAATTCCTAATTATTACCTGCGAGTTTTGATCCAAATTAATGGTGATTTCAAAATTTTTAAGTTGCAAAAATTTAGTTTAGTTGAGCCCTTTGAATGTGTTTAAAAAATCTCTTACATTGCATTTATAGTTACTTTAAAACACATGTTTTATGTGTTTGTAGAATATTTATGTTCGTTTGGAAAAATCTCTATAGCATTTTTTTAGTATTCCAGATAGAAGAAAATTAAATGGATTTAAATATTCTTTTGAAATGAATTTTTTAACATATATCAAATAATATTGCTAGTTTAAAATGTAATTTAATTGAAATTGATGAAAATATCAATTTAAATCAAATGGTTTAGTTTTATTTAATCAATTTTGCTGGTTCATTTAGCATAGGAAAATTTATATTTGCAAAATGTGAAATTTGAATTAGAAAATAGAAAAAAAATGGAAAATAGAAGAAAAATATAGAAGGAAAGAGAGAGGGTTTTTAAAAGGAAATTCTTAATTTTTGTATTATCATGTTCAAACCCCCTCTGCCCCCCTCTTCAAAAATACAAAATGAAATGTAATTTGTTGAATTTGGATTGCTTGGACGGGATTCTGGTGAAGCTTGATGATTGATTATGATAGGAAAAGATTGTTGGTATTTATGAATATTATTGTGAACTATTGTTGTTTATATTTTTTAAAATTATTATTCAAGGGGTAAACGCTTTTGACCGGAGCTATGAACCGAAATACAATCATTCAACAATACCACCCCAATGGGGTTTGAACCTTGGTCGCAAGAACAATAATGCCACCTATAAACCATCACACCATGCCAATACTGACATTGTTGTTTATATTTGAATAAAAAGGGTATTTTTATTTTTTTAGTATTATATTTATTAAAAAATAAATTTTGAACATTCATCAATGGTAAAATTGAGATTTTTTTGGTTTTACTTTAATTTTTTTAAGATATCTAATTATACAAATAAATATCCAATGTATTTTAATTCATTTTACAATTATGCATCATCATTTAGCTGTGAAATTTATGACAATTATCCTAATATATGCTAATTTAGATTAATTGTATTCCTTACAAAATACTATGTAATTTGATATTGATGTAAACTAATTCTTCATTTAGTTCAAATGGAGATAAAATTGAGCTAATTAATCCTTGGAAGAATCTTTTTAAATTCAATTTATTTCTTTTAATTAATATTAAAATTTCATCCAGTGCCTATGAAATTTAAAATAAAGTTACATTTTATTTTAAACTCTATCCTAGGGTGCTTCAAAATTGTATCAATATCTATCTACCCAAACATGTAATAGATCCATGTCATATGTTTGGTGAAACCCAAAAAAACTACCAATTTTCATGAAAAATATATCTCTAATGTAATTTATATTGATAGCATATTAAATTTTCTCAAAATATGCTCAAAATTGTTACAAAAGTTAAAAATTATGTTTTAACTATAGAACCAAACATGCATTAGGCTTGCCAAATTTAGCGTGACAATTTGTATACTTTGCTATATTCAATTATATAGACTAAGATCAAAGAGATTTTAATTAAATTTGATTGGATAGCAAGGGTTTATTGATTTCAAAAGCACACATTTTCATCGTTTATATCTTAAATTTTTATCAAACTATTTATGATAATTGAAATTAAAACATCTTGTATGAATTAATTTAAAATATAAATATCAAATATCAAATGATTTTTTTATTTATTAAAAATATAAATTTGATTTGTCAAATTACTTTTTATTTAGACATATTTTAATATTAAAAAGTTAAAAGAGAAGCACTAAATTTATATGAAAATTTAAATTTAATTTTCTTATTTATTTTAAAAAATAAATTTTGCATCACTTGAATTTATGATAACACATGCACTTCCTATGTAAATCATGGTTGATTTAAATTGAATATTTTCAAAGTCTATGATGTCAAAGCATCCTTGATCCATCTATAATTTTGTAGAGAAGGGGAATTCGCTACTCATGAGTCTCTTTATTCTCAAGAGATTCTCAAGGGGCGAACTGCCCTAAACTACCTCAAGGAACAATGCGAGAGTTCTAGAATCTGAAGGAGTAAAATCATGAAGGTTTTCTAGACAGACTAATAGGCTCTCAACCAAAGAACGACATCGCGGAACAAGGATGGCAACACGACATGTTGGCATCTCGTACATACCAGAAACCGAGCTTATCACACAAAACAACAAAGCAACTTCTAACAATCAGATTACTAAGAACTTTTAGAATGTGGGAAAGTCACAAAAAGTAACAAAATTGAAATAGAGTGAAGTATAAATGATAAAATAAGAGATATAAAATTCTCACAACAACCCAAGTAATGAAGCCTCCAGCACATGAATATCTTCAATACCTGCATGCGTACGATCAAGAAAAAATGTTGGGGCTATATAGGGGTTTGCCTCAGTCAAATCCCCGTTTTGGTGCTCCCACCTCCATGAACAACCAGATAGATAGAGAAGTGAACAAAGTTAACATATATGGAGTGATAAAAGCAATATTCGCACAAGGAGGAGAAATCGTATCACAAGATAAAGATGCAATCGATAGGGGATGTGTGAAATCCCAAGATGCTCACAAGCACAAGGTAAGAGAGATATTAGTTGCAAGGCTTAAGGAAGCCAAAGGGAGAGAGATAGCTATGAGAACCAAGCCAAGAGAGTTGCAAAGGGTGTTGTAAGAGTTTGAGAGTGCTGTTGTAGCAAGCTGTAAAGAACCATGCAAGCAAGATGACAAAAGCAATAAAGGAGGAAAATGTAGGAGCCAAAGCTAGAAAGATTTAGAAGACCAAAATATATTGAAGAGATAGCATATAAAGAAAGAATAGGAGGGAAAAGAAGCTTCCTGGGCGGTTACAAGGTATCCTAAGCCATTACTATTGACAAAGTTAGTTGAGAAGTGGAAAACATGCATGTAAATGGTCATTTGAACATTGAAACATCACAAGATGCTAGCATGATGCACAAACATTTGTGTGATGCGCTAGTGTCCAGACACATCACGCTACAAAATGACGAGAATGGGAAAAGCACAAGGTTTGATGCAAAGCTGACGCACAAAGGTGGTTGGTCTTTGAGCATCCTGAGAGGAAAAAAGGTTGACGCAAGGGCTAAAATGAGCCTATACAAGTTCTAAGGGAGTGGGCACTAAAGCTGATACAAGAATGTATGTGAAATTGCAAGGTGTGCAATTTTATGACATTACATTTTCCCCCCACTTTAGCGAGCATAGGAATTTACACTAATATGCACGCTAAAGGAAATGTACTAAACACAAATGACATGATGATACCAAAAGGATACTGTAGAGGAATCGGATAACTCTTCAAACCAAAAAAAACATGCCCCCAGGCTGAAGACCTACAAAACAAACACATTAGATAAGAAAGACCTGCACAAGACAACCATTCTAGAACATAAAAAAACATTAGGTCACAAGGTTAGAACATAAAAAAATATACACATAGGAACCTAACTAACTAACAAGATTTGAGTCAGCAAAGTGAAAGAGACCTCGATGTAAAAGGTTGTCTCAACATTATGCGTTGTCCCCAAATTAATAAATAACACATGGAAGAATTCTAAAAGGGGAGAAGAGTGTAAGGATTGATTGCTTCAATAGAAGAATACACACAAAAGACATGGACGAAACCAATTTTGAAGAGAGAAAGAGCATATACCTAGGATGAAGAGGATGCAAATCTTCGATCGGGTATATACACAATTGAGAAGAGAAGAGAAGTGAAAAGGCTTAAGAGAGAGAAAGAAGGAGGAATGAAAATTCTAAGAGAGATGGCTTCACAAGTACTCTCTCCTGAGGAGGTTTGAATGAAGTGTACCGAAGGACCGTAGACCAATGATGGATGAATCTCGTAGGATGTAAGCACTTTACAGGTCCACCGACTTGCAAAGAAGGCACACCAAGTAATTTATCCTGAGGGAAGCCTGATGTAGGGGACTTCGTAGAGTCGGATTGGAAAGAAGAGTCACAGGTGCACCTGCAAAGCAACATGTTAATCCACAGATAAAACATGCTAGAGGACAAAAATCCACATAGGAAAGCAAGAAGAAAGTCATGCAGACAATCCATAATTTGAAAGATTTCAAAGAGGACCCTTGAGAACCCTTCAAAAGAAAAGGGCTCCACTCAAGGGACACATTATTTGAAAAGTGAGGTCTAGTCAGGCTGCCCCCAAGTTAGATGCCATAGAATTCATTTTAGAGAAAATATTTCAAAGGGGGTCCCTTGGGAACCCTTCAAAAGAGAAAGGGGTCCACTAGAGAGACACTTCATTTGAAAGACATAAAGAAGAGAGGGGGTAATTTAAGAGGGGCACACATCTCCAGAATGAGTTATCATTTCCCCCAATGTATAGGGGAGGAAAACCATGCAAGATACTTAGAACATATAGGACATAGGTAGACCTCGATATCACTTGTCATTTAAAGAAGAGGTAGGTGCATCAACAAATGAAAGAGTGATGGCACTAGAATCATGAAGCCATTGTATCTTATCCTTCAAGGCCTTACATTCACTAATGGAATGGCCAGGAACTTGATGGTATGCACAACAAGAATGTTTTTATTTATCATGATTATGAAATTTCTTATGTTTAGGAGGAGGAAGAGTAATTAAGCGGGCTTTAAGAAGCCTCAAAAAAATATGCTCTCGCTCAGACAAAGAATGAGGAGCATGAAGCAACCCTTCCTCTTGTGAAAAAAGTTTGACTGCTCACAAGAAGTAGGCACAAAGACAACCGATAATGGAGGATGAATCACTTCAAGAGAATGAGGTTGAGTAGGAGTCATGTTGGCATTCAACGCCGATCTCTGTTTAGATTGTTCATTTGAGAAAAAAATCCCCAAATTATGCTTACAAGGTGCACATTATATAGGGACCTGAATGCTTTGTTCATTACACCCATAACCATATTTAGAGAAGAGCTTAAATCTAGGGCCATAGTGCATTTGCAAATCTTGAGAAGGAGGAGGATCTTCATAGAGAGAATTATTCCAGCAATGGGATTATACTCCTCTATGGGATCACCATCAACCTTCTTGATAGGACCACCAATATTAACCTCTTTAATAGAAGTGTGATCATCTTCCTCAGAATGAGGAAAATCATCATTAAGGACATTACAACTATTGCTCACATTATCCTGTAATACAAAAGAATAATCATCTTTGATAGCGGGTGTAGATGATATTATTAGAAGGTTTGAGTGGATCGGGTTGACATTATATTCTCCAATGAAGGATTCTATAAAGTCTAAAGATCCCAAATCATCATCAAGACATGTATTCTTTTAAGAATAAGGAGTAGACTTAGGATTTATTGCTTCAGAAGGAGCTTCTTCAAGGATATCTATCTCAAGAGTAAACTATGTAATAGGTATTGTAGGAGTAGACATCAACACATTAGAAGACATTGAAGGGATAAGAGTAGGCACAACCAAAGCATGACCAACAACTACCATCTCAGATAAGTGCATAGACTCAGGGTCAACCTTGATTGTGACTACTCGATTGTTGCAAATGAACTTAATAGATTTATGAAAGGTAGATGGGACTGCACCCATAGCATGAATCCAGGATCTACCAAGAAGAAGGTTATATGGTAATTTTTCTTACATAACATATACAAGGGTGGGTACGGTAACGGGTCCCAACCTCAAAGTCAAGACTATCATGCCTAGGGCTTTTGAACCGACATTATTGAGCCCCTGAATGTCAACATAAGAAGCATTAAGAGAAGACAAATCAATATTAATCTTAGGAAATGGATCAATGCTACATGCATTGAGCACTGAACCAAGATCAATGAGAGTATGTCTAATGCCAACAATATTAATATTAACTATAATCATTAAAGGATCTGCTTGTTTCCGCACATCCGAGGGTCGAAGTTCTTATAGATAGAATGTGATATTCAACGAATTTGTACGAATATGAGCGATCAATGCATTAAAATCCACCAACCTAGAAGAAGGCAGGGGGATATTTTGCAAGACGTCCTGAAGAATACCTTGGTAAACCAGAGCAGACTGAAGCAAGTCCCACAGTGAGATCTTAGTCAGAGTAAATCAAAGTTGCTCGACAAGATCATAATCACTAGGTGGCTTAGTCGTAGGTTTAGGTCCTGAAGGAAGACTTGGTTGAGAAGGTGGTAAAGAAGTAGGTTGATCAATATTTTGTCTATTATTTCTAGTATTATATGTATGGGCTACCGCTCTATAAGAGGGAGCCTTAGAAAGATCAAGAGAATCACTATCAAATGGAACACAATTAATAGAACAAATATTTTTATGAGAAGGACTAGATGGTGTCAGATAAATGACCCATCTCTTAGGCCTTTTAGGGGCAGCAGATACATATATTATATTTACAAAATTATCACAACTAGTGGAATAATTGTTCGAAGAAATATTCCCAACATCGATCCAGGGAGGCTCAAATGTGGAAGGAGATTCATCATTCGCTAATGCATCATCTCTAGAGGAGAGTGCATTGGAATAGAGAGAAGATAGAGTAAGATTAAGAAAGGTATCAATTATTTCATCCTCTTGTGCCAAAATATCCTTAGAAGGAATCTCAGGAGAGGGATCAAGAAAAAAATAATAAGAAAGGAGAGAAGAAATCACTTTCACATACTTGTAAGAGAACTTCTTGAAGCTTGTTAACAAAGCTGGAAAGAGATAGAAGGAAGAAAGATATATATATTTTTTTGAAATAGAGAAATAGACACGTCAGTCGATCCAGAGAAAATTAGGGGTGACAAAATTGAGAAAAATCAAAAATCTTGATTTTTCGATATTTTCTAGGTTCTAGTAATTTGCATTTTCGAAGGTCTTCAGAGTAGAATTTGGGGTCGAAACTTGCATTAGTCCCTAAAATTTGGTTTTCAAAGACACAATATTTTAGGGATTGAATTAGTCCTCTTGGAGACCTTTCCAACGGTGTAAACGGTTTTGAATTCCAAGCATTGAGTCAAAAGTTATGACCCCACCAAGTTGGGGTAAATAAATTCCTAGTTTTTTTCTAAAATACAATGGTTCACGTCGGGTTCACCAAAATTTAGAGAAGGGGGATTCACTACTCATGAGTCTCTTTATTCTCAAGAGATTTCCAAGGGACGAACTTCCCTAAACTACCTCAAGGAACAATGCGAGAGTTCTAAAATCCGAAGGAGTAAAATCAGAAAGGTTTTCTAAACAGATTAACGACCTCTTGGCCAAAGGACAACAATGCAAAACAAGGATGACAATGCGAAGCACTGGAGTCCAAGGGGCGCGCTGGAGTCTCATACAGACCAAAAATTGAGCTTATCATAGAAAACAACAAAGCGACTTCTAACAATCATATCAATAATAACTTCTAGAATGTGGGAAAGTCACACAATGTAACAAAACTTAAATAGAGTGAAGTATAAATGATAAAATAAGAGAATAAGAGATAAAACTTCTCACAATGAGCCAAGTAATTAAGAATCCAACACATGAATATCTTTAATACCTGCATGTGTAAGATCGAGATAAAATGTTGGGGCTTTATAGGGGTTTGCCTCAATCAAACTCCCGTTTTTGTGTTCCCACCTCCATGAACAACCAGATAGATACAAAAGTGAACAAAGTAGATATGTTGTGATAAAAATAATCCTCGCTCAAGGAGGAGAACTTGTATCATAAGATAAAGATCTAATTGATAGGGGATGTGTGAAATCCTTGGATGCTTGTAAGCACAAGGTAAGAGAGATATCAGTTGCAAGGCTTAAGGAAGCCAAAGGGAGAGAGATAGCTGCGCGAGCCAAGCCAAAAGAGTTGCAAAGGTTGTTGTTAGAGCTTGAGAGTGCTGTTTTAGTAGGATATAAAGAGCTGTGTGGGAAAGATGGTAAAAGAAACAGAGGGGGAAAAGGTAGGAGCCAAAGCTAGAAAGGTTCAAAAGACCAAAATAGATTGAAAAGATAGCATATAAAGAAAGAATAGGACGAAAAAGAAGCTTCCTGGGCGGTTACAAGGCATCCCGAGATGTTACCACCGAGAAAGTTAGTTGACAAGTGGAAAAAATGTCTGAAAAATGGTCGTTTGAACATTGAAATGTCACGGGATGCTAGCGCAATGCGTAGACGTCCGCACAACGTGCTAGTGTCCATACACATCACGCTACAAAATGACGAGAAGTTTTTGTTTGACACAAAGTTGACACATGAAGGTGGCTGTGGAAAAGGGGTCTTTGAGCATCCTGAGAGGGAAAAAGGTTGATGCAAGGGCTAAAATGAGCCTAAACAAGTTCTAAGGGAGTGGACACTAAAGTGGATACAAGAATGTATGTGAAATTGCAAGGGGTGTAATTTTACGAATTTACAAATTCTATATCAACCAAAAACATGTTTAGTTCTATTTTGTTTACACAAGTCATATTTTATTTTTAGGGACCTCTTTTGTCAAAGCTCAATTTGATGAATGGGGTACAATAACAATCTGCATCAATTTATTTTGGTTTTAGTTTGGTTCTCATTTTATTTTATTTTAGATTTAATTTTTTGGGTTGTACTTTGTGTGTAGAGTGAAATGACAATTTACAAAATGTCTCTCTCAACTCCCATTTTCAATTTGATCATTTCTGTGATCAAATTTCACAATGACTTTTGGTTTGCTTGGAAATGGAAGATGATTGAACCGAGTCAAAGAAAGAATAATCTGATTAAAAAATTAAAAAAAAATCTACCCATAGCCAATGAGGAGGTTGTATAGGATAGAAAGATAATTAAATTTTTTAAAATTGTTTTAGCACCAGTGGAGAATGAGAGGAGTCAGAGATTTTAGGAAATAATGAAAATTTTATTTTGAAAGGAAAAATATAGCATATGTGAAGTTGTTGCATCAAGAAGGAGAGGAGTAATGTCACTTTTCCTCTTAAAGTAGTTTAAGTGTTAGCAACAAATTTAATATAATAAATGTGAGGATTAAGGTAATTTACAAGATGCAATATTACTAAAATGATGTGAATAACTAATACAGATTAACCAATGTAATGATAATATGTAATGATTAGACAAGGATTCTAAAGTAAAAAATTAACACAGTAAATTGAATAACACATCCATATAATTCATATACATGAACACCAAAGCATATAATTAATATTCTCAATATATTTTAGAGTCAATAGTTTTAATACTTATCTGAATAATAACACTTGGAAAATCCATTCTCACCCTAGAAATATTTTAGTGGTATTGGCTCTTGCTATGGAGAAATATAAGAGAAATAAGTGTACTTCATTGCTTTACACAAGTGCTGGTTCCATTGGAACAATGCTCAACACCTGTGCAATACCCAAGCCTTGGCCATGATGGTCCTGAGTGCACTTTTGTACCCCAGATTGGAGACACACATACGGTGTGCCCTCTTCTCTTCATCCTTGAATGCTTTCCATGCTTGAGTGTTTTCCATGTCTCACAAAAATTCTTTATATAAGTCTTAAGGGATGGTTTCCAACCATCACACCATTTCACAAAGGTTGCCTCTAATAATTAGTTAAATAAATAATTATTTTTCCCCTTTTTTAAAAGGTATTTGTACATATTCTTTATTAATATCTCTTTTAACCAAAGGATCATAATATCCTTTATTTTTATATCTCCCTTTTTCATTTTAAAAGGGTTATTTCATAACTTTCTCTTCTCTTGGAGAAAAGTCACATAACAAGAAGGGAAGTTTAAAAAAATGAAAAACAAAGAAAGAACATAGAAAAGGGAAAAAAATCAGAAAAAAATATTTCTAGAATGAAGGAAACAAGTTGAGCAAGCATTGAGAAGTGACAAATTAAATTGTCAATGAAGTAAAGCCAGGAAAACATAGTCGTTGGGTAAGGAGATGAATAAAAGGCATAACATTTGTAAATGAAATATCATAAAAAAGATGAAAATATAGAGAAGTGTTGAGGGTGAAAGCATAGGAAGGAAAGGCGTTGGAAAAGACAAGGTGTATAGGTGAAAAACAAAGTAAATTACTATAGAAGAAAATGCCACACAAGGGGATGAGAAGGAACTAAAGTGAAACCACAAGAAGAGCATAAAGTGGGGCATGTGGAAAATGGAGAAATATAGTAACAAGCAAATGCAATTTTGGGGAAGAAATAAATCGAGTAATGAATGTGCGAAGAGAAGTAGGAAATGAAGATATTGAATGGGATTAAAGTTTTCAGAACGAAGAATGAAACAAGCATAAGAATTGAGAGCATAAAATATTGTAATTGTAGATGTGTTGGAAATAATTAAAATAAATATGAATGAATTCATAAAATATTTTTGAATTTTGAATCTCTCATTTGATATGTTAATTTGATAAAAGAAACTGGATTTAAAAATTGTATGAGTTGTGAATTTGAATGGTCTGGTAAGACTCTTCAAAATTAAAATTGCATTAATTATTATCGGAGCCAGAGAAGATATGAGAGATTTGTGACCGTGTTTGGAGAAGACCTTAAGAGTTGGTGTTGTGGGTAATTGGAAGAGAGAAGACCTACAACTACATAGGGTACCAACATGGCATATCGAGGACTAGGACGAGGACATGGATGAAGATGACCATGAAATAATGATAGTGCAATCATCATGGAGATGTTAAGAGGCATCACAATGAGAATGGTGCATTGAAGAGGAGTTCCTGTGATAGATGTTAGTGTGGATGAAGAAGAAGTAAAAGCCCCCAAAATTGATTTGGAAGATGAAGGTGAGAATATGGAGGAGAGTAGATTTTTGAAAGCAATGAAAAAGATTAGTAGTAAACCCCGATTGGACCCTCTTGTTTACAAGGGGAATTTGAACCCCAAAGACTTGATCAATTGGATTTTAGAGATGAAGAAATACTTTGATTATGAATCGGTTGAAGACCCAAAATGTGTGAAGTTCGCATGCACAAGGTTGAAGGGGCATGCTTCCCTATGGTAGGATCACATGCAAATGGAACGGAAACAAAGATGTAAGGATAAAATTAAATCCTGAGGAAGGATGGTGGTGAAGTTGAAGGCTAAAGTATTGCCTACAAATCACCAGATTAGTTTTTTCAAAAAGTTTCAAAACTTGAAGCAAAAATGAAAAGAACGTGCAAGAGTACATGAAGGAGTTTTACAAGCTAAACGTATGAGTTGGACATGTAGAAAATGATGTGGAAAAAGTATCAAAGTATGTAAATGAGTTGCATAATTCTATTCAAGATGAGATGCACATGATAAGAATAACCACCATTGAAGAGGCATACCAATATGCATTGAAGCCGGAAGAGAAAATAGTAGAAGGTAGCAAAATAACTCCCGAGGTAAAGGTAGATTTTCATATGAAAAACAAACAACCCATAAGTGGTAAAGGCTATTAGAATAAATACGATGAAGCAAGCACATATCATGTAAGCGCACAAGAAGATAAAGGAAGAGGAGATTTCTCAAGAGGAAGAGGAGATTTTTCTCATGGAAGAGGGTCATTTGAAAGTGGTAGAAGAAGAGGTTTCAACGATGCATGTTTCTAAAATGGGGAAATGGGGCACCACACATTTGAATATCCACAAATCCAACATGATGGAGGAAGAGGAAATGAGGAAAAAGTACATGTAACACATGATTAAAAAGAAGTTGAGAATCATCAAGGCATAGAGAGGATCTTGAGGAAGGGGAGTCATTGATGTTTTGAAGATTTTTTTGAATTCGGAAAAGGAGAAACTGAAAACAATCCAAAGAAGAAGTTTATTTAGAACACAAGACAAGGTAGATGGAAAGTGTTGCAAAGTCATTATGGACATTAGTAACACTAATAAAATAGTTCCAAAGAGATGGTGGATAAGTTTAAATTGAAGAGAACCAAACATCCCGACCGTTACCGAGGTTTGTAGCTGCAAAAGGAGCATTATTTGTTGGTCAATGAGCAATGTTTAGCGAGTTTTCAAATTGGTAATTATAAAGATGACATATTGTGTGATGTGATGCCAATGGATTCATGTCATGTTCTTTTGGGAAGACGGTGGAAATTTGATAGAGAATTTATTTATGATGGTAGATTAAATACCTATGCAATAAAGAAAGATGATAAAGAATATGTTTTGAACCCATTAAAGGATAGAGAAGAGGAAACAAGGAGCAACTCCAATGTTTTTTTTGTTTTTAAGAATCACTATTTGAAGGACTTGGAAGACGAGGAAACATGTTTTGCTAACATGTCAAAACTTGCAGCAATTGGGATGGCGAAGGAAGAGAATAAGAAAGAAAAAAAGAGGGAGTTTGCAGTTGGAACATGTCTTTTTAAAGGCATGACAGGGAGTAAACTGAAATTTATAGTTGAGAGTGAAGGAAAAACAGTTGCAGCAGCCCAAAAAGATGAGGTAAATCTTGGTTTTCCTAAGTCTTCTAGTTGTGAAATAAATGATGAATTTTATCAATTAACTTTGAAGAAAAAAGAGGAAAAAAGCTTGAAAGAATTGGAGGTTATAGTGCAACAACGTGTTGAGTTTGAAAATGAAGTGGTAAGTGTTGATGAGGAGGTTATGGGTAAGTTTGATTCCCACGATAATGGTAGGGATACGTGTGCAAGTAAAGTGGTGAGAGAGCATTTGGAAAAATAATTATGGTGGAGGAAGAAGGCGAATGTTTCAGTGAAATATTGGAAAAGTTGGAGAAAGAAATCTATTTTGTGAGCTCAAGCTCACAAATTTTTTACTTGATGTGTTTGATGTAGGAGTATCTAGTACAATAGAAATGTACATCAATTTCTTTTGGTTTCAGTTTGGTTCTCATTTTATTTCATTTTTCGGAGTTAATTTTTTGGGTTGTAGTTTGTGTGCAAAGTGAAATGACAATTTACAAAATGTCTCTCTCATCTCCCATTTTCAATTTGATCATTTTTGTAATCAAATTTCACAATGACTTTTGGTTTTCCTAACAATGGAAGATGATTGAATTGAGCCAAAGAAAGAATAATTTGATTAAAAAATAATAAAATACTATGCACAACCAATGAGGAGGCTATATAGGATATAAATATAATTTAATTTTTTTAAATTGTTTTAGCACCGGTGGAGAATGGGAGAGGTCACAGGTTTCAAGAAACAATGAAAAAATTATTTTGAAAGAAAACATACAACATAGGTGAAGTTGCACCAAGAAGAAGAGGGGAAGTTTTAAGAAATGAAAAACAAAGAAAGAGCATAGAGGGGTGTAGGAATTGAGGAAGGGAAAAAAATCAAGAAAATTGTTTCTAGAATGAAGGAAATGGGCTGAGCAAGCATTGAGAAGTGAAAAATTAAATTTCCAATGAAGTAAAGCCAGGTAGTGATAGTCACTGGGTAAGGAGATGAATAAAAGGCATAGCATTCGCAAATGAAACAACATAAAAATTATGAAAATATAGATAAGTGTTGAGGGTGAAAGCATAGGAAGGAAATACGCTAGAACAGACAAGTTGTACAGGTTAAAAACAAAGTAAATTGCAGCAGAAAAAAAAGGCCATACAAGGGGTTGAAAAGGAACTAAAGTGCAGTCACAAGAAGAATGAATGAATAAATAATTGAAATAATTATATGAATGAATTCATAAATATTATTGAATTTTGAATCTCTTTCTTGACATGTCAATTTGATAATAAGAAGTTGGATTCAAAAATTGTATGAGTTACGAATTTGAACGGTCTGGTAAGACTCTTCAAAATTCAAACTGCAGTATAATTCAAGCCTTGGTTCACTAGATTTTATTTCTATTACGATAAATTTCACTTTAGATATAATCTATTGCATTAAAATTAAATTCCCATAATAATCTACGAATCAAAGGATTATTTCTATGCCAATCACTAAATTTAACTTAAATATTTTAATTTACAATATTGCTTTCAACATGTATGTATATATCTTAGGTCTAAATCTAGAGTCCAAAGATCCGATCATTATTGGATATATTTTATGTATCATATTACATCTATAATTACCCAACCTCTCTATAAATCTAATATTTTATTTACTAAACATGATTAAGATTGATCAAATCCATGAAGAATTGGTGTTATTTTTTGTAGACACTTGACTATCCATGTTCCAAATTATAAACACTTTAAAACTCTTTAGAATTCAAAATTTTGGTTCCATGAACCTTATTAATTAATGCTTTTATACCTAAGCGTCCTTATAAAATTTGACTTAGTGGTGCCCATGCATTTAGGTTTCGAGTCTATGCTTTATTTTAAAACATATTTAAGGAACTCAAAATATTTGGTGAACATAGGTATACTTGTACATTTAGCTTTCTACGAGGCATCTCCTTGAGAACTTGTAAAGTCAAGGTATTATTCATTCAGATAAGTCATGGTTATTAATTTCAGTGTAAATTTTTCTAGAGTATGTAATATACTTGTTACCAAAATTTCACCTCAGCTCAATTTGGTAGAGTTGGAACAATTGATTACATTAAAGGCGAAAGGTACATTCATTTTATGCTGATAGTTTATTTGCAAATGAGAGATTTCAAATAAGATTTAGTTTATTATGCAAAATTCACACAACATAGAAGAGTCATTAAAATTGCATAGTGCTTTATTTTATTCATTTTGAAATGAACAAACATACAAGATTTCATAAACATTGTTGTTTCATGCTTAGAAGAAAAAAGAGTATTTAAAAAATCCCACACAAGCCATGGGAGTAACTGAATCAATGCATCAACGTGACATAAGGAATGTATCATACAACTGAAGATATAGAAGTAGAAAAGCATATAAACAGAAGCATAGCCATCATTTCTTGAAAATTCTTCAAGTTGGTCTTTGTTGTTGTTTGCTTTTCCTTGCTCCTAGCCTCCAAGTGAACCTGAAGATGATTGAGAAAGGGTTTGTTAGAGCTCCGATTATGATTCTCCCTACATGCTCTATCAACAAAAATAGAATACATTGCTTATGTCACATTGAGTTAGGTTCGACAATTTGTTGGTATGTGGCGGGGGTTCGGGGGTGGTAGCCCTCGAGAAAATTTTTCTCTTGCTTTTTCGCGGAATTACCGAAAAAGGGAAAAATCACCGAAAAGGGAAAAACCCCAATTTTTGTATAACCCTAATCTGGAAGCTTCTAAAAATCCGGTTATAAGGGGTTTGTAATAGAGTTACAGTAGGATAAGAAAATGCGATTATTCACGATATTGTAATAGGGTTTTACACTGGTTAATGAAATCATTGGATGGCTGCAGTTTGGTGGATGTAGCCCACATTGGGTGAACCACGTTAAATTCTTTGTGTTATTTTTCTGTGTGTTTTTATTTCCTGGTTTATTTGATAAAATCTGCATTTAGCTTTTAGATATCTGCGTTTGAAAACCTAACAAGTGGTATCAGAGCGGGTTGTTTTCGATTATCATCTATAGGAAAGTCTCACGGTTGAGTGGGAGTCTCACGGTTAAGTGGGAGCAATGGAAGACGAGGGTAAGTTGAAGGTTGATAAGTTCAATGGGCAGAACTATCAGTTATGGAAGATGCAGATGGAGGACTACCTCTATCAGAAGGATTTATGGCGGCCATTGGAAGGGAAAACCAAGAAACCCACAACAATGTCGGATGAGGACTAGGATATTTGGACAGAAAGGCACTTGGCAGTATTCGCTTATTCCTGGCACAATCAGTGGCGTTCAATATTACAACAACAAAGACAACTCTAGAGTTGATGGAAACCCTAGCAAAGTTATATGAAAAGCCTTCCGCTTCGAATAAGGTATTTCTTATGAAGCATTTATTTAATATGAAAATGGTAGAAGGTGGATCAGTTACTGATCATTTGAATGAGTTTAATACGGTTACCAGTCAATTAAATTCTGTAAAAGTTAACTTTGATGAAGAAGTTAGGGCTCTTTTGATTCTATGTTCTTTGCCTGAAAGTTGGAATAGCTTGGTAATGGTTGTTAGCAATTCTGTTTTTGGTTCAAATACATTGAAATTTGATGATGTTGTTGGTGTTATTTTGAGCGAGGAAATTCATAGGAAAAGCTCAAGTGGAACATTCACATCAGGCAATGTTTTGAATGCAGAAAGCAGGGGTAGAACAAATGAGAGACGAAACAATTTTGGGAGTCGTGGGAAGTCACGAGGAAAATCAAGGGACAAAAGGTCCCAATCTAGAGACAAGAGGGATTGCTGGTACTATGGTAAGCCAGGTCATGTAAAGAAAGATTGTTGGTCTCAGAAAAATAAAGGAGACAAATAGGAAGGAAATAAAGAGGCAAATGTGGTAAGTAATAAATCTGATGAGGATGCTTTGATTCTTTCTCTTGACAATGCTGATGATTCTTGGGTGTTAGATTCAAGGGCTTTATTTTATGCTACGCCCCATAGAAATTATTTTCTTGATTATATCCAAGGGGATATTGGGCTGGTTTATTTGGGAGATAATGAACCCTGTCAGATTGTTGGAAAGGGAAGAATCAAGATTAAGTTGTAGAGTGGGAATCATTGGCTACTACATGAGGTAAGGCACGTTCCAAAGCTAAAAAGAAATTTAATTTCAGCAGGGCAACTAGATGATGAAGGTTGTGTTGTTACATTTAGTGATAAAAATTGGAAGGTTACAAAAGGTGCCTTAGTGGTAGAAAAAGGTGTGAAAGTAGGCACCTTATATCTTTGTACAGGTCATACTGTTCCTTCTACTTTAGCTATTGCAGATAAAAATCAATGTTCAGGAACAGTTGCTGCAGTTCAGCAGGAAGAAAATCGGATAGTTGCTGTGAATTTTGAATTAGCACTATGGCATAACAGACTTGGGCATATGAGTGCAAAAGGTATGAAAGTACTTCATTAAAAGAATGTTTTACAAGGTCTAAAATGTTTTAATATGGATTTCTGTGAAAGTTGTGTTTATGGAAAATAAAAGAGAGTTAGTTTTCTCAAGGATGGGAAACAAAAGAAAGATGAGAAATTGGAGCTTGTGCATACGGATGTATGGGGACCAACTCAGGTATCTTCTCTTGGTGGCTCTCATTATTATGTCACATTCATTGATGATGCAACTAGGAAGGTATGAATTTATTTCATTAGGCATAAATCTGATTTATTTGAAACTTTTAAAAAATGGAGAAGCTTGGTTGAGAATGAGACAGATAAAAGGTTAAAATGTCTCAGATCTGATAATGGTGGTGAGTATTGTAGTACAGAGTTTGAAAATTATTGTTCTTTTAATGGTATTCGTAGGCAGAAAATGGTTCCAAGGACTCCACAAGAAAATGGAGTGGCTGAGCGTATGAATAGAACAATAATGGAGCGTGCATGAACTATGAGATTGCATGCTGGGTTGCCTTTAAACATGTGGGCAGAGGCTGTAAACACAGTTGTTTATTTAATTAATAGAGGTCCATCTAACCCTTTGGGTTGTGGTATTCCAGAGGAAGCATGAACATGTAAGAAAGTGAGTTATTCTTTTCTGAAAACCTTCGGTTGTGAAGCATTTGCACATGTAGATTCTGAAAATAGAACCAAGCTTGACGCAAAATCAAGGAAATGTATATTTGTTGGATATGGCATTGATGAATTTGGTTATAGGCTTTGGGATTTTGAAAATAAGAAAATTGTGAGAAGCAGGGATGTTATATTCGATGAGAAAGTGTTGTACAAAGATTAGTTGCAGTAGCATGAGAAGAAAGAAAATGATTATGCAGTGCTGGATGATACTCCAAACAATGAAGTTTAAGTGGATCCTCATGCTCCGCAACAACAACAACAAGAAATACCACAAACTCTAGTGAATGTTAGACGATCTTCAAGGTTAAGTAGACCTCCAGAAAGATTTTCTCCCTCTTTGTACTCTATTTTATTGACTGATGCTGGTGAACCAGAATGTTATCATGAAGCTATGCAGGTGGATACCAAGGTTCAGTGGGAGCATGGAATGGAAGAAGAAATGGACTCCTTGCTGAAAAATCAGACTTGGGAATTATGCAAGTTGCCTGTAGGTAAAAAGGCTTTAGCAAACAAATGGGTTTATAGGATGAAAGAGGAGGATGGAGGCAAGAAAAGATTTAAATCCAGATTAGTTGTAAAGGGATTTGCACAGAAACACGGTATTGATTTTGATGAAATATTTTCTCCAGTTGTTAAAATGACCTCTATTTGTACTGTGTTAAGTATTGTGGCTATTGAAGATTTGCATTTAGAACAACTTGATGTTAAAACTGCCTTTCTCCATGGTGATTTGGAAGAGGAAATTTATATGGAACAACCACAAGTATTTGAGGTCAAAGGTAAGGAGAAACTAGTGTGCAGATTGAAGAAAAGCTTATATGGCTTGAAGCAAGCACCTCGACAATGGTATCTTAAATTTGATAGTTTTATGGCTGAGCAAGGTTACAACAGGTGTAATTCAGACCATTGTGTTTATTTTAAGATGCTAGGTGAAGATAGCTACATTATTTTATGTTTATATGTTGATGATATGCTTGTAGCAGGGTCTAACATGGATCACATAAAGGAGTTAAAACAACAGTTAGCAAATTCATTTGCTATGAAGGATTTGGGGGTAGCAAAACAAATCCTTGATATGAAGATTACAAGAGATAGGAAAAATAGGAAATTGTTTTTATCTCAAGCTGATTATGTTAAAAAGGTATTGCAGAGATTTCATATGGAGAATGCAAAAGCTGTCAGCACACCTTTTCCTAGTCATGTAAA
The DNA here is from genome assembly GCA_007115665.2 of Sequoiadendron giganteum. NCBI lineage: Eukaryota > Viridiplantae > Streptophyta > Pinopsida > Cupressales > Cupressaceae > Sequoiadendron > Sequoiadendron giganteum. The sequence goes on along the minus strand of CM021106.1, from coordinate 58,212,365 downwards.
ATTGACTAAGGATATGTGTCCAAAGACACAAGAGGAGAAAGAAAAAATGTCCAAGGTACCATATGCTTCAGCTGTAGGTAGTTTAATGTATGCCATGGTATGCACGAGACCAGATATTGCACATGTTGTAGGATTTGTTAGCAGGTATATGAGTAATCCAGGAATTGAGCATTGGAATACCGTGAAATGGATTCTCAGGTATTTGAGAGGTACATCGGATAAATATTTATGTTTTGAGGGATCTAATACAGATTTAAAAGGCTATGTTGACTTAGATTTGGCAGGGGATATCGATACCAGGCGGAGTACCACAGGTTATGTATTTACCGTTGGTGGGACAATAGTAAGTTGAATTTCTCGGTTGCAAAAGGTGGTTGCTTTATCCACCACTGAGGCAGAGTATATGGCTGCCATAGAGGTAGCAAAGGAGATGATATGGATGCAACTTTTCATGGAAGAGTTGGGAAAACAACAGGCTGAAAATTACTTGTTCACAGATAGCCAGAGTGCTATACACTTTGCAAAGATTTCTGCCTTGCACTCTAAAACCAAACACATATAGTTGAGGTATCATTTCACTCGGTCAGTATTGGAGGATGGACAAGTAAAGTTGGAAAAGATACATATAGATGTAAATCCCGTGGATATGTTTACTAAGGTGGTGATAAGGGAGAAGCTGAGCTCCTCTTCAGCTTCGGTTGGCCTTCAAGGTTGAATTAAAGTATAACAAAGCAGCAGGATCCAAGGTGCTTATTTTCAGTGGGAGCTATAAGTGCAGTGGTGTCGTCCAGGTTTAGTCTCCAAGTGGGAGATTGTTTGGTGTGGAGCTTGATCAGTCTCCAAGTGGGAGATTGTTGGTATGTGGCGACTAATCATTGTATACTGTACACTCTTCATGTATCTTCGTCGAGGTCTGGAGGCGGTAGCCCCCGAGAAAAAATTTCTCTTGCTTTTTCGAGGAATTACCGAAAAAGGGAAAAATCACCGAAAAGGGGAAAATGCCAATTTTTGTATAACCCTAATCTGGAAGCTTCTAAAAAGCTGGTTATAAGGGGTTTGTAATAGAGTTACAGTAGGATAAGAAAATGTGATTATTCACGATATTGTAATAGGGTTTTACACTGGCTAATGAAATCATTGGATGGCTGCGGTTTGGTGGATGTAGCCCACATTGGGTGAACCACGTTAAATTCTCTGTGTGTTTTTATTTCCTGGTTTATTTGATAAAATCTGCATTTAGCTTTTAGATATCCGCCTTTGAAAACCTAACACAATTCAACCATATCAGTAGTGTACAAAGGAGAATCATGATCAGATCATCGTGGTGAAAGTGAAATCATCATCAGAAAAGATATCTATTTTATCTAACTTGTTTTTTCATTGTGCAGGTATAGGATAAGCTATGTTGCTGATTTGAAGATATTAAAGAATGTGGAGAAATGGGATCCCATAAGGGTTGAGCCCAACATGCTCAAATATAGGAAATAACAATGATAGTGCTACCCAAGAAGCATGATTCTCAGCCATAATGAATGATCAATCACAATGGAACTGCAAATAAAATAGGTATTTTTCTACCTTTTTATTGTGAATATGATTTAGAATTGCTAAAGAATCCATTGTGCCATCAAGAGAACTACAAACTACTGTCAAGGTGGAACAACAACATAACAAAGGTGATTTTATATATTTGGGAGACAATCAATGCAAGAAATGAGAAGTAGAATGCATTTATTTTAAACCTCATTTTATTTCCATTAATGCAAAAAAGGCATAAAATCATGTGAAATAGTCCTTTTGAATTATCCAGAAAATGAAGAAGGTATGCTACAGGACTGCCATGATGGCAATGATATTACAGTCAATGCAAAATACAAGAGTGATGTTTGACAATCCTTATGATGATAAAATCAATGTGCAAGAAATCAAATGGCATACATCAATATGCCTATGAGCTAGATCATTTGACATAGGTAGAGCTAGATTGCAAGTTCACCAAGGAGAGGCTTTCTCAATATGCCATTAACATGTGAAGATTACTTGAAAAATATTAGATTACACTGTACAAATAGAGATATTGACAACAATGTCAATCATGTTCTCAACAAAGCTCACTATGAAATGATCAATGGCAACACAATTTTGAGATTAGTGAAATAGAACAGTGAAAGGTAATGGCAGGGAATTGTGAGTAATAGAGCATCTAATTTCAAGTGGCAGTCACCCTTTACAAAGATATTCACCATGCCTCAACAAGGAATCACTATATTATGGTGATGAAGGAGGCAGATTTGAGACATCATAATGCCCACTATCATCAAAAGGACCTCAACAAAAACAATTAGACAATGATCATGTGGTAGATTTAAAAGATCAAGCTAACTTTGAAGGAGGTGAAATTTGCAAAAGTAAATACAATCGCCATTAAGCATGACATTCTACAACTAGGTTAAAGTCAATGTTTTGAGAGACTTTTGAGTGTGAAGGATAATGTCCTTGACTGAGATCTATAACAACCATAAATGATTATGAAGCCTTCTTGACAGTGACAATACTCTAAATTTTAGAAGATAATAAGAAAGGCCCAAAGTATCGAGGATACCTTGCAAAAGATTCAAGAGACAGATCATAATGGAGATGCCCTTGAATGCTTGCATAAAGGAAAGTAAACCCAAAAGCACAAAAGCATGGCCACGACCTTCAACCAAGAGAAATATTCAATTTTTTTATAATTCATTCATAGAATGAAAGGGAAAAGAGCATATAATTATTACAATGCTTCTATTGAGCCATTCTCAACTTTTCCCTTCATATGAACAAAAGATGATGCAAAAGCTCGAGTGTTTGAAACTTAGCAGGTTTTCAATGCAAAATAAAAACAAAGCCTAAAATCCTCAAGGCCGTGACTATAGGAGCAAAAAGGGATTTCATTGATGAAGGAGAATCATGAACTCAACATACAACATGCATTTAGAATGAATAAATACACATGTATTGTTATTTTGCAACTATTTAGGGTTTATGTTGAGCATATTTTATGCACAAAGTAAAGGAGAATACAATAAGACTTATCCAAATTTATTGTACAAAGAAATGTTCTCCAAAACCCACATGTAGTCCGTCCCAAAGGCTCAAACCAAGGAGTCCATGGCGGCCAAGCAATGGAAATATCAACAAAGAATGAAAAAGATAAGGGAAAAGATGTAAAAAATATGCATAGTTGCGGCCAGAAAATCCAAGAAATTCTTTGGGAATGAAGAATACAGAGAAAATTTTCCAGATTTATGTTGAACTTACCATTCCCTAAAGGAATCTTCAAAACAATTCGACAAAAGCAGCAAGGAATGGCAAGGTTAGAGCCCAAGTTTCCTCCATGGCGACATAGATAGGGTTTTGACAAATGCAAGTGAGTCAAATGAAGTATAAAGCCGCGAGTATCTTTTATTTTTTAGGGTTTCATTTACCCTCACATTATCGACTTATTCTTAAGGATTTTTCCTTTTTCTTTTTGCAAAAAACTTTACATTATTTTCATATAATAGGTGTTAGGTAAAGTTAATATTGTAAACAATATTAAAGCAATGTATTATAATTGCTTTAATACTTATCATGTAGATGCAAAGGATAAAGGCAAAGACATCATAAATATTAAAGTAATTTCTTATCGATTACTTTAATATTATTCTAAATGCTTAGATTCACTTTAAACATGTAAAGGGATCATAGTGGATTGATGGGCTTTGGAGTTCATTGGGAGTTAATTGGAGATGTTTTTGTGCAATCAGTTGAGCTAGAGATCACATGCATGCAACTAAGGGAGCTTCAGTTCGGTTTTCTTTGACTTTCAGTCAATCTGGAGCGAGTTTTGAGTTCCCCTTTATCATATATATCATTAGTTGGAGTTTGCAGCATATTCAGTTCAATTTACTTTAGTGGTGGGCCCTCTTTTCAGATATTTTCTTTTTTGCTCGTGAGAGGATGTTTTCGGGATATTTTTCACACCCAGTTCACTATTACTTCCACCTTTTAGCGCCTTGGAGTTATCACTCATTGTATATAGAGGAAAATACTTATTCTTTTCTCTCTTAGTGCTTGTTTTTTGCCTTTGCATTCTGTAATGAAGACCATCTTGTAACTCACTTTTATAGTTATTAATGATACAGTAGTTGGTTACTTTCATATTTTTGCAATATTTCATTCTATCTTTCAAAACTATCAAGTTGCCTTCTTGGTTTCAGATGTTTTGTAATGTCTTGAATGATTTGATGCAAATTTATTCTGTTTTAATAAAACTTTTAAGTTCATGTCTTGTTCTTTCATTACATATACACAAAAGAAATTAACTGTCATAGGTTGTAAGTTGTGCATTTGTTTCATTTTGCATTCTAAGTCATGAAAACATTGTTTTCTTCAAAGAATCAGATATAGCAGGCCTCCTTATGAATCATTTATGTGATTTGATTGCACAATTTGATTTGTGTAAAGGGTTCATTGAGGGATAGTTGTGATTCATTTTCTGCACAATAGTTTCCATCATTAGGTGCATCACCACTCACTTTAGATTTCAGTTTATGCATTAATTTCAAGCCTTTCTTCCCTTTTCCATCCAAGTTACAGTCAATTATTAGAAGATCATAAAGGAAGCCAACCTATAATCCGAAGGTTCAATCTCACCATAGGTCACCCACAACTTGAGTTTGATCCCATGTGTCACAGGATCGCAAAGCATCTTTGCTTTGCACTTAGGTGCAAATTTTGTTGATAACAATACTATGAACCACAAAATCCAAATATGTGATAATTCAATTTTGACTTACCAACTCAGCATAAAATTAGAAGAGTGTATCCTTCATAGACTCAATCTCTTCCTTGAAATATTATTCATCACACACATTGCATTTGGACTTTTATTTAATTACATGAACACTAAATACATATGGTTCAAAATCGATTAAAATAGTTAATCAAATTGATCTCACTCTCTTACACTTGAAAAAGTGAAAGTCAAGAATTCTTAAGTCTCATCAAACTTGGCTATTTATACAAATTAGAAAAATAATTGATTTAATTCCATTGGTTAATATTGATTCTACACAATCATCAAGTAACTATCGCATAAAGTAGATCTTAGTTAAAAGATAAAGAAAAGAACATACATGAACTTGTATCCAAGTTTGGATAATCTTTACTCTAATGATGTCTTCAAATAAGAAATGATATATTTTATCTAAGTGGGTGTGTTGATGGAGGTCAAATGTTGTCAATTTTAATAGCATATGTATCATGTGAGACCCACCAAAAATGAAAAAAACTAGACAATGTGGGGGCATGAACAACAATTCAATCTCAAGGATTAGAAGGCCAACTCTTTATTTTTTCTAATATACACCTAAGTTAGAATGCAAGGAGAAGAGAAGATAATGTAGAAATAAAATAAAACACAAAAGAGAATCACATTAATCAAATATGTCCTAACGCCTGGAGAAAATATTAATAGTTCATGATGCAATAATAATAAAAAATACACACACAATAGTTAAAAATGAACAAAAATAAGCTCATAATCACTAGGACAATGACTAGTCTTCTTGTTAAATTCGTTGATCATTAAATAATTACATTATTGTAGCATCTCCAAAAACATACCAAAGGATCCAATTTTTAGCTCTTAGGAAGTCAATACTAAGATTAAGCACTATGCTCAAAATCTTAACTTCCTATCACAAAACCTCATAATCGACTCTTATATCCAGCTTAATAGATGGGATATAGAAAGAAACATCAAACCTAAGAACCAGTACATAGGATAGTATTTATAGAAAATTCCATATCCATAAAATATAATTTATCTCCAAAACTAATTAAGAATGAAAATATATGGGCCATCCAAGGAGGATGTGATCTTATATCAAGTTTGGTTCCATTAATTCTTTTGTTGGTTGGAGGCTAGTGCATAGGCCTTCTAGTATAGCTCCAATAAAATATATTATACATGACAATGTTGTAGAGATCTAGGTGGGTGGTAGTTCCATTACATGTTACATCATGAAGGATAGGAATAATAAATTTATTAATATTGGGTTTCTCACTATACATGGTTTTAAAATTTTGATAAAGTGATAAATCCCGCCAAATGGTTGATTAGTTTTTGAATGTTCTATGCACCCATGAGGAAGCCATAGATTTAAAATTGTGTCATTCTATGATAACTATTTGGGGCTTTATATGACAATGGTTGTGTTTTGTAATGACTATCATATGAGGTTATGCTAGTGAATCAAATGATGTGTAGGATTTTGGAGAAAAACAAAGGCCTTTCATAAAGCTCTAGGAATGTACCATGTGGCATTTGGTAGTTAATAATTTCACTAATATAGTGTACTTTGTAAATGGTAGGGGCCACCATATAAAATAACATCACCTTATTGAAATAAGCCTAATCACCAACATGGACCAATGAAAAAACCTATATACAATCTTTCCTTAGTTCCATTGAGAAATCATGTGAACTATTAGATCAATTTGGCTAGGTAAAATCAAAGGCGCACTACTCTAAAAATTGAACTACTTATCAAGCTACCTGAGAAGCACTAAAATCATAAAAAATAATGTCAAAATAAATCCTTATTATATGATTTTTGTTCATCGAGAACAAGGTAGGAGGAACCCTATCACTTAAAGTGATTAATTCACTATAGTTTGGTGACTCTCAATTTTCTTTCACATGTTAGAAGGATTTGAACCTAGAATGTCCATTGGACATTCAATAATAAAATACAAATAATTTTTTTGGAGGTTATGATTTCCTTATAGTTGGTTTATTGAAGCTATTACTGCTATTCAATATTCACCTTATGGAAGATTGATCCTCTAGACCAAATGATAATTCCACTCTAATCCAATGATCTACATATAAGATATGTATTTAGCTTGAGTAGTTGAAGTTTTCACCACTATTCCCAATTTAGCTATTAACTTGAGAATAGCCAATATTTCTTCTATTATAGATGCAAGGGATATAGTCCTTCTAAAATATATTCATCTTGCATTTTCTTACTTATTTGCTTCTATAAATGTGTTGTTGAAAGTACTTTTCCATCCTAATCAAATGGTAAAGACAAGTCTTACTATGAGAATGCTTGTATTTGGGCATGAATGATTTGAATGAATGTTATTACTATAGACACTTAAAATTCACCTCATCTATTTAATTTAATCTTTTAGTAATTAATTAATGAGTTTTAGTAATTTAATTAATTTAATACACAAACCCATAATTCATTCCACTAACTAAAGTCTATTTCTATCCTATTAGTAAAATTAAATAAACTAAAACCACTTACACCTCATTATTAAATTAATTTAAACAATTCCACTCTCACTCAAATTAAATAAATAGGTCCAAATCATCCATCCACAATAATTAAATCTAATTAAATAAAAATGACTCTTTTCACTTGAACCAATTTACCAAGTCCATCTCCACCATCCATCCATCATTTAACATCCACCATTCACATTCTCACTCAAGAACCTATAAACTAAACCCTCAAATATTTATCACTCCTCATGATCGTACTTGTATGCCCTCATATACTCTCACATGATATATCAAGCCCCAAGGCTTAGAATCTCAAATGTAATAATCAAGGATCACCATATGCATATACTCATCAAGGCACATCAAACATCCATATCAAGAATACACATACAAGTACAACTAAATAATCTTAAAGAATCTAAAGAGTGACTACATATCTCATATCTATGAGAAAATCCACTTAAAAAATTAGTTGTACATTGTCTTGGTAAGTGAAGGAAGGAATTTTATTTGATGTTTTTTGTGTTTAATTTGAAGTATTTTGATTGATTTATAATAAATATTTAATATGGGTTTAATCTCTTAAATTTAATTCTATATCTACTATCATATGAATATGTGTTGTTAGAAAATGTGGATTAATCAAACAGTAAACTAACACACCGATAAGACATTATATTAAAGAAATCTAACTAGAAAACATAAATACAAACTCTAATGACAGTAGCTTCTTCAAATTCGTCCCATCATCCTCTATCTCCAAGGATTTGATTAAAGATGCTGGCTCTCAGTTGTGTAAGCAACAACTTGTTGAAATGACAACTTAAGAGAATGAGATTAATTGAAAATGCATGTGTATGACTATATGATTTAAGCTATGAAATTGAAATGCTATGATGCTAGAATGCTGATAATATTGAAATGCGACTATAGTAACTGCGTATGAAATCTAAGATTCGAGGTGTGTCCTTTTCAACTCATAAGAGGGCTGTATTTATAGATTTTTGAAGGAAAAAAATCCATTTGGCAAGGGTCAACGGTTGAGATTCAAACCTATAAAATGAATGGTAAGAGATCAAGAAGTTGAGAAAAAGATGGAAGATGTTTCCATAAATTAAATGAATGAATATTTAATTTATGTGTGAGAGATGATAAAAGCGCTTTAATTAAATATATAAAATATTTAATTAAATATGGAGAGAAGAAAGTTTCTAATTAAATATTATAGAATATTTAATTATTGAGGCAAAAAATCTTTTAATTAAATATTGGAAATATTTAATTAAGTGGAGGAGAATAAAGAATTAGAAAGAAAGCGTTTAATTAAATATTGGAAATATTTAATTATGGAAGAAAGAAAGCTTTTAAAATATTGGAAATATTGAATTAAATGTGAGATGAAGAATATTATTTAAATTTAAAATTTAAACTTGTGATAATTAATATAAATAAATTGTGAAATCTATTTATTTAATTAAGAGGAAAATAATTAAATAAACTTATTTATTTAATTAAACTAGAAGAATTGAGAAAATGAACAATATAAATAAATAATTAAATTTATTTATATGTAGATGACTTAAGAATATTAATTAAATAATTCATATTTGATTAACTAACAGGTTTGATTGGGGTTGGGGCCCTAGCTCGGTTGGCTAAATCTTTCCTGTTGCAGGAGGTTGGTCACGAGGTCTTGTCCGCCCCATCCCCGTGGTACCAGAGGGTGTGTCGCGCCAACGCCGCCGGTCACGTTAAAAAGTTTACCAGGCGCACTGCAGTTTATAGGGGGTCGTGCTACCCGATTCCTGCAGTCTAATAAAAAAAAAAAAATTAACAGGTTTGATTAATCGTGACCATTTTTAGATGTGTACATTTTTCCCCTCTTTGAAGTGATGTGATTTACACATTGCTTCAAAGAATTTTGCCCCAGAATTTTGGAATTTACTGATGTTATATGCCCCCTCGAGAGATAAATCGCAAGCTAAAAGAATCAAAATGATTTTCGGAGGAAAATTAGTGATTTAGCTCTCGAAATAGTGCTCTATTTTGCCAAAAATTTGAATATTTTCCCTTTTACCCCCCTTAAAAGGTGAAAAGTCATTGTCATTTGAACAGTAACCTTTAGGAATTTTCAGAGCTCTAAGAGAGATATTCACGATGCTGATCCATTATGAGTGCCACAGATTCAAGCGAGCCCAACGGTATCAAAGACCAGCTGCATACGGATCTCCGGTAAGTCGACCTGACCTTCCTCGTAATTTGTTTTTTGATGATTTTCCGCGTTTTTTGCAATTTTTAGATTTTTCACGTCCCGGTTTTGCACATACAAGCCATAGTATCGCACATACGGGAGATAAAGTCACGCATCCAAAGTAGCACATAGGTTGAAAACAATCGTGCATAGGGTACCTGAAGTAGTGCATACATAAATGTTGCCCGTGTAGGATGCTAGATTAGCGTATAGGAAAATTGGCGCATGGGGTGACTGTTGTAGCGCATCTGGTAGATAGAATAGCGCATACGAGAAATAGCGCATAGAAGGTCTGTTGTAGTGCATCCATGGTGTAAAGTTGCGCATACATGGTTTAGCGCATTGATGGCCTGTTTTGGCGCATCCAGGGATTTTTCCCGAATTTGAAATTTTGAAGAAATATTGATAAGTGCTTGATGAGTGTTGCTAGATTAGCCAACTGATTTTATGCATTTTAATAACATCAAGAATAAATTAGCTAGAATTGAGAAACTTGTCTGCGTGCTTGAAGAACAAGTAAGTCTGATAAATTTGTTTCCATGCGATATGAAAAAAAATAGTAATGATAGATGTGCTTTCCTGTTTGAAAGTCAAATAGATAGATATTGAGTCATGTTGACTGTTAAATTTATTCCCATGCGATATGAAAAAATAAATAGTAGAAATGATAGATTTGCTTTTTCGTTTGGAAGTCAAATAGATAGATATTGAGTCATGTTGACTGTTAAATTTGTTCTCATGCGATATGAAAAAAAAATAGGCGATGATAGATTTTCTTCCATGCGATATGAAAAACAAAATAGTGTTGATTTGATTGATAGATTTGCTTCCATGCGATATGAAAAACAAATAAGTGTTGATTTGATTGAACTTGCTTGATGTACTGATTTGATTAAAGATTACTTGCTGATTGATTTGTATGATTGCTTGATGATGTGTTAAAGGAGAAATTTAACCTCCTCTAGATTAGAGAGAGATTCCCTCAGACATGGGAGATGATTCCCCGACTGTCACAAGATGATTTAGGGGTGATAGACCGGTGTGGTTTGAGTTCCTTGTTGAGGATCCCGCAGTATCGAGTCAACAGGGCACTGTTGACGGCATTGGCTGAGAGATGGCACAATGAGCATACCACTTTTCATCTGCCGACAGGAGAGATTATGGTGACACCCGAGGACGTGTATAGGATTCTGGGTATTCCGGTAGTTGGGGAGCTTGTGATCTATGATCACAAGGAGATCGGGGGGACTGATGCACTTAGGCGAGTCTTCCAGGAGTGTTACCAGGAGTGTGGGTCAGCCAATTAGATGAGAGGTCAGAGCTTCTGGGAACATAGATCCATCGAGACCCACTACCTCAGGAGGCAGCAACATTCATGTTCCACGGCCATATGCCCCTCAGTGATGACCATTTTTTGACACATTGATGTCATTGTTTTTGATATATCTTTTTGAAACATTTGATATCCTTGTATTTCTGGACATTTGTTTTCATGAGATTTATGAGATGCAGTGGTGATTCAATTATGTATGTGTTATGGATGATTTATGCTTATGTGATGGATGCATTTTTTATTTCTATATGCTATGTCATGTATGATTGTCGTGATGTATGATGATGCAAATGATGATGTAAATGATTTTCTTTCATTTTATGTATGATAATGCAGGATGTGAGATGTGATGAAATGATCCCAATAGGATGATGTATGATGCAATTTTAAAATGATTTTCGTGCATAATGTATGTAATGAATGCTAGATGTAAGATGTAATGAAATGATTTTAATGATGTGAAAATGATATGATGCATGGTTTAAATGGAACATGATGAAATGAGATAATGGATGACTGATATGGTTATGAAGATGTAATATGATATGCACATGACATGGGTAATAATGTAATATGATAATAATGATAATAATGTAATGTAACGGATCATGATAACCTAAATGATGATGTGAAATGGATGTTATGGATGCAATTTTATTATTAATGTAGATGATGTGAATCAAAATGCAAATGTAAATGTTAATGTTTATGAAATGAAAATGTAATATGAAATGAATTATCAAATGAATGACTTATGCATATGATATGAATATAATGAAATGATGATGAAAAATGTAAATGCCAAGATAATGATAAAATAAATGATGCTGAAATGATGTGAATGATAACAGAATGAGATGTAACAAATGTCCAGTCGTACTCAATTGTTGTCTGAAAAGATACCCAAGAAGTTTGGTCAACCCTCAAAAATCTATGTAAACAACCCTCAAAATACAAATCTAGATGAATCATGCAGTCCTAGAATACAATAATGAACCATTCTCCTTGTTGCCATTTCATGTTGTGCTTGGTTTTCATCATTGACCTTTTTGATATGTTGAAAGTTAGTACAAGCATCAAAGGGTATGTTAGCACCAATGATGACCTGAGTACTGCTTTCATGATGTTTGATATAGCAAGTTAATACAAGCATCGAGGTATAATTGAACCGAGATGATTTGAGTATTGCTTGCAGAAACAGACAAAAGTTAACCATTTTCCTATGCAAATTCTGAAATGTCATCAATGATACATTGTAGAGCATGTCCCACGAAAAAAATTGCACAATACTAATGGTTAGCTTACAGACAACAAGCAAAGAAAAATCATACTTCTTCCTTGTGATTCTAGTTTAATACACCATTGAATCACTCCAAAGACATGATGTCATCAAATATCAAATGACACTTGCAACTTATTGCTTTAAGTTTATCATTCATTTTATTCAGATTTAAGATCATCCAATTTATTCATTTGTCAAAACACTCATGTCGTCTCATTGTAATTGGACAAGTTTGTTGTTTCCGATATTTGATTCTAGACACATGTTGTCGTTTGCTCAAAAAAGCTCCAAGAAGCGAATTGCCCCCTAGTGACCTTGTACTTCGACTCTTGCTAGACACAACTACTGCTAAGGAAAATCCTAATTCATCAAGCCATGATGAGGTCCTTGTCATTTCAAGGAGATGATGCGATGCAAACTGTGATGGCGAGGCATGTGTGTGATGCCGATGAAAGATGAATGTGCAAAAGGAATCCAAATAGATGAGAGAGCCAAACAAAATCACAAACAATGCCTGTTTGCTAGGTTTCACCGTTTGTTTTTATTGCACCTTTTCCTGATTTTATAATTTTTTTTGCTATTACCAAGACACCTGTTTGCCAGGCTTTCATCAAGGCAACGGTTTTTTTTTTTCTTTTTTGATTTTTTTGTATTTTTGCTCTTTTTGATTTTTTTGTATTTTCTCCGACTTTTTATATTGTTTTTGATATTTTCGTAGGACTTTTATATTGTTTTGATATTTCTTCAAGACTTTTTGTATTTTTTTTTCTCAGGACTTTTTATATTGTTTTTGATATTTTTAGGCGTAAAACTTCTTCAGATGAATGTTGTTGGTTGGATCTTCAAACAGGTCCCCTTCTGTAGTGACAACTGATATGCCCCTGATCCGTATGCTGCAATGATAACAAAAGGGCCCAACCAATTAGGTTTGAACTTGCCTTTCTTTTCCCAATCCTGTTGATTACGAGGGTTTTCTTTAAGAACCAAGTCACCCACTTGAAAATTTTATGGTTTGACTCTGTGATTGTAGCTGTGGGACATAACTTGTTGATATCCCTTCAAATGATTAACTGCAGTTTGATCCTTTCATCAAGAAGTTCTAGCTCTTGCAACCTTGATACTCTATAGTCTTCATCATTGATTAACCCTTTGAGTGATACTCGAAGTGAAGGAATCTCAACTTCTAGTGGTAGAATAGCTTCGCTCCATAGACCAAAGCATAGGGAGTAGCACCTGTTGGTGTGTGAATGCTTGTTCTGTATGCCCATAATGCTGGATTTAATTGGACATGCCAATCACGTCCTGCTTCATTCACCGTTTTCTTCAAAATATTCAGAATTGTTTTGTTTGAAGCCTCAGCTTGACCATTCCCTTGTGGATAGTAAGGTGTAGAGAACCTGTGTTGGATGTAGAATCTTTCACATAGCTCATCAACATCTTGATTTTTAAAGGGTGTCCATTGTCTGTGATAATGGAGTTGGGAATACCATATCGACAGATGATATAGTTCAAAATGAATGAAGAGATTTGTTTGCTAGTAACAATTGTTAGGGGAACAATTCAATCCATTTAGTGAAATACTCAGTAGTTGTAATGATAAATTTATGTCCATTTGAAGATGATGGGTGTATCTTACCAACCAAGTCCAATCCCCACTGAGCGAAAGGCCATGTTGTGGTGAAAGGTTGTAATTCCTGAGTAGGAGCGTGAATGAGATTCCCATGAATTTGACATTTCGTACATTTCTTCACAAAGATGAAGATTCTTCTCCATGGTCGGCCAGTAGTAACCTAATCTCACAAGTTTCTTTGCTAAGGTTAGTCCACTTGAGTGTGTCCCACAAATTCCACCATGTACTTCTTGTAAGGCCTTTTCAGATTCATCGCGTTCAAGACATCTAAGGAGGGTACCATCCAAACCATGCCGGTATAAGACGTCAGCAATTAAGGTGTAATGGGATGATTGATAGATGAATTTTTTTTTTGATTCCTAGACAAGTCTAAGGGTAAAATAGTATCCTTTAGGTAAGTGTAAATTTGGCCATATAAGGGAGAATCAAAACTGGTTAAATGGAAAATGATTTGAGTTTTGAGATTGTCAGGGGTGGGAGAAAACAATTGTTCCACCAGGAAATCATACCGTGTTTGATTCTGTGTTAACTAGAGTAGAGAGGTGATTGTAGCCATAGCATCTACTACTTTATTATCAATACGTGGAATCTATATAAACTTGATGTTAACAAAGTATTTCTTGAAACCATCCACCATTCTTTTGTAAGGTAGCAACTTGTCATATTTAGTGTGATATTCATCGTTGATTTGATTTATAACAAGTTGTGAATCACCAAAAACCTGAAGTTCTGTGATTTTCCATTCTACTTCAATTCTTATGCCAATTACTAATGCCTAATATTCAATTATGTTTTCTGTGCAAGGAAACATTAGCTGATAAGATTTTGGAATTGTATGTCCTTGAGGTGTAATAAAAAGAATCCCTTCTCCTCAACCATGTTGATTCTAAGAACCATCAAAGTAGAGCACCCATGACTGCTAGATACCTATTGTGAATACATCGGCATCAGGAAAATCAATGTGTATTGGGTGTTCTACTAGTATTGGTGCTTCTACTAAATGATCCACAATTACCTATCCCTTGATAGCTTTCTGATCCACATAATTAATATCGAATTCTCTTACGATCATAACCCATTTAGCTAACCTTCTAGTTAAGGTTGCCTTACTTGGAAGATATTTGAGTGGGTCAATCTAAGCCACAAGCTTTACTGTATGAGTTAGCATGTAGTGTCGTGAATTTTGAGAAGTGAACACCATTGCTAAGCAGGATTTTTCAATGAAGGTATAATTTAGCTCATGACCTGTCAAGGTTTGACTGATGTAATAAATTGCTCTCTTTTCCTGAATTGTCTTCCTATGCCAATAATGCTCCTAAAGATACTTCCGTGGCAGAAATATATAATATGAGAGGGGCACCTTGCACTTGTGGAATCAATACTAGTGGATTCATGAGATACTGCTTTATCTGATCAAATGTGGCTTTGCATTTGTCTTCCCATTTAAATGGAATATTCTTGTGTAAAAGGTGTGTAAATGGTAAAATTTTATCTGCCAGTTGAGCAATGAATCTTTGAATGGATTGTAACCATCCCTACAAAGAGCGTAGTTGGCTAATGTTCCTTGGTGGTGGCGTATCAAGAATTTTCTATACTTTAGTTGGATCCACTTCAATTCCATTTTTTGATAGAATGTAACCTAGTAGCTTTCCAGATTTCACTCCAAAGACACATTTCTTTGGATTAATTCTCACTTTGATTTCTTCCATTCTTTTGAAAATTTTAGATAAGATATCTATGTGTCCTTCCCTTGTGTTAGATTTTGCGAGGAGATCATCAACATAATCTTCCATGAATGTATGCATCATATCATGAAAAATTGTTTTCATTGCTTGTTGGTATGTAGCTCCTGCATTCTTCAACCCAAATGGCATTACGTTCTAGCAATAAGTACCCCAAAGACATGTGAATGCTATTTTATCCTGATCCTCTAGTGCAATCTTTATCTGCTTGTATCCTAAAAATCTATCCATTAATGAGTACATTGCATGCCCAACCATCAAATGAACAATCATATCTATGTTGGGTAGAGGAAAATCGTCTTTAGGACATGCTTTGTTCAAATCCCTAAAATCTATGCAACTTATGATCCTTCCATCTAGCTTTGAAACAGGTACGATATTGGAGATCCATTCTACATAGTCCATAGACCAAATGAATCTGACATCTAAAAGCTTTTTTAATTCCTCTTTAACCAGTAATGCAACATGTTGATGCATCTTTCTAAGTTTCTACTTCATAGTCTTTTCCCCTGACGTGATAGATAGATGATGCATGATAAGATCTGGGTCTAATCTAGGCATATCTACGTAGGACCATGCAAAACTGATTTGACTGTTCTTGAGAAAGTCCGTGAATCTAGGTATTTCCTCTTCTGTTAGAGATGTAGCCAATTGCAAAGCTTTGGTCTTTTCTGTAGTACCTATATTGAGTGCCTCTGTTGGTTCGATTAAAATGGAAGACCTTTCTTGATAATGCTCTGGAAGAGTGTCAAGTTTCCCATCCTCTGGCGCCTTTGAAAAGTTTTCACCATTGGATACGCTTTTTATTTTTCTCTTTTCTTTATCTAATATTGCCTTTGTTAGGTTTTCACCATTAGATCTTTCTTTTATTTTATTTATTTCATAGCTGAGAAACGTGACACTTTCCTATCAAAAAATCTGATCTTGTGATTCCTTGGTGGAACTTGTTTCCGGTTGGGATGAACAAAGAAAATTTATGATGGTTTCGTCATTAGGAAAATTTGGGACATCAATGGGTGTGATTTTTTCCCAATCGATGAGTTCAGGATAGACCAAAGGAAATGGATCATTAGGATGAGTAAGGTTGATAGCCGTTAGGGTCATGATGCTATTGTTAACATTGTAATAAAGGAGGTCTAGGATGCCATCCTCCTGTGAATGATCTCTCTTAATTTGAATCGAATTGGTTTCACTTGAATCATGATCTCTTTGTAGGACATAATCAAGCGGAGGCCTTGAGCTTTCCCCTTATAAGAATATAGGTGTGTATTTGTGTATGACATCCACCCTTTTCTCTGAGATGCAAGTATCATCAAAGAAATTGTCCCATTCATATTCATTGGAGTCAGTGTCAGAATTGTTTGCTTGAATTCTCAAGATTGTTTCAGTTAACTCCTCTTTAGACCTTCTTTGTATCTCTTCTTCCTTTGTCTCTTTACCATATCCTAACCCATTCTTATCGTTTGGGTGCACTTTTTTTAGTTGGACATGTTCAACAATACCCTCTTTCCTTTTACCTATAGGGCCATTTCCTTCATAACCCATTTGTTGCATGATAGCATAACCCTTTCCATATTGTTTTGTGGGCAACTTGTCATGTTGTACCGATTCTTCTTCATCTTTATAGAGCCAACCAAGGATAACTCTATCTTATGTTTCATTTTCTTTGATAAATACTCCATTAAACTTGGTGATGGGAATTGAAGCTGAGGCTAGAGCTACTATAGCCTATTGTATAGATGCCGATGGTTGACCATGGGATCTTGGAGATATGGGTAAATTAGAGAGAGACAAAGAATATTCTCTCACTCCATTATCTTTCAATTTTATCTTGGTGCCAAAATTACTTATCATTTCACTAGCTTGTTCATTTTACTTGGAGGTAGAGATGGCCAAGGCCTCTCTATTGTGTGGGATGAATGTGTCATGAGTTTCTCTTAGGTTAGAGCAAGTTTGAATGCTAATGTGATCACAGGTATTGTTACTTCCTATCCATCATATGAAAACTTCAAACAATGATGATAAGTAGATGGAACAACTTGCATGTCATGAATCCATGGACGACCCAAGAGTATGTTATAAGTTAGATCTTGATCTAGAACCTGACAAAAGGTATTCTTCACAATAGGTCCCACTCTGATTGGTAGCATGATGAGGCCTTTAGAAGTCCTTTCCTCGTCACCATATGCCTTGATTGTAATATTCCTTCATGCATCTATAGATTTTGCTGAATATCCCAAAGCGAGGATCAATTTTAAAGTACAAATGTTTAATCTGGCTCCCCCATCTATGAGGACACGTCGAATGTGGGCTTTGTGAACCATGACCTCTAAGTATAGTGATGAATTATGCAGATGGGTAATGGATGAGTCATCCTTTTTAGAAAAGGATAAGCATGTGGTTGCGTACAAGTGTCCCACCATGGCTTGAAATTTATTGATATCCAAATCAGGGAATACAGTTGTATCAACAAGGGCCTTTTCTAAGATGTCCTTATGTGCAAGTGATAACTTTAAAAGCTCCAAGATAGAAGTTTGGGCTGATGTTTTTCATAGTTGATCAACCAAATTGTATTGACTTGGAGGGGGAATTGCTTCTTTAGATGAGCTTCCTTTGACAATTGTTTTTGCTTGTCCCCTGGTGGTAGCATTGAATTCTTGATATTCTTGCTTACCTTTGATTTAGATAGTGTTGATTTGTGGATCTTCGGTATAAATATGATTGATAATGACATCATGGACATAATTATCATTCTTTCCTTTGTCACCCAAATATTCCCCCTTTTTGATAATTGGGGAGAGGATCCTTGAATGCTTGATGGTCATTATTGACATTATGTCTCTCAACCGTGATGGTATGGTTATCAATCAAATCCTAAACAATATTCTTCAACCCTTGGAAATTGTTTGTCTTATGACCTTTACACCTATGATAATCACAATCATTCCATGATGCTGGTTTAAATCAAGGCTCATAGTCTCTTTATGGTGGTAATGTAATAGCGTTTTGATTCAATAACTCTTTGAGAATGGGTTCCAAAGATTGGCCCAAGGTAGTGAAACTTTGTCGATTAGAAAAATATGGAGATCTGGGCATATTTGAATTTTGATTATTGCTAAAATTATTTCCATGATTATTAGTTGTGTTCCCTTGATTGAAAACATTGCCTTGGTTGCTAGAATTTCCAGCATTATTGCTACATTGAACACCTGACACATTAAGGACGGTAGGCTTTGCATTCACATTGTTAGCATCTACTACCCCATCATTCACAATATTTTTATTTTGAGTCCAAAATCATGACTTGTCATTGTTGTTATTATGGTTTTTGTTGTTGTTGTACGAATTTTAACTTTCTTTATCAATTTTCAGAACTGCACGCTTGATCAAAGCACCTTCAATAGTAATCACATTTTCAATCAATTTCTTAAACAATTGAGGATAGTGAAGATTTAGTCTGTAAATCATTTCATGATTCAGACTATCAATAAAGATCTCCATCTTTTTTGTTTTAGGAATAGGGCAAGAGTATCTAGCAAACACCCTTCTCTAGCTTTGCAAAAATGTAGTGAAATATTCCCCTACGCTTTGTTTCACCTTACAAAGATCAAGCATGGTTATTTGGTGTTGTATGCTGTAGGAGTATTGTGATATGAACTTGTTTATTAACTCCTCAAAGGTTTTGATGGGGGGAGTGATCTTTGAAATCCAATCCATGGATTGTCCACCCAGACTTTGTGGAAACAATCGCATTAAGTAGGTATCATCATGAGCGAATTCTAAGCTCATATTTTAGAAATCCCACACATGTTCAGTGGGGTCAGCTTTCCCATTATACCTATCAAATTTAGGGATTTCACAATGTTTTGGAAAAGGAATCATTGAAATACTCCTATCAAAATGATAAGGACATATGTCATCCAAAACATACTTCTTTGTGGTACCCCCTTGCATTTCTTTTATTTTCCCTTGTAATTCTTTGATCTGTTGAGTGAGGGCACTAAAATCACTAGGAGGAGTTTCAAGACTTTCTTTAATCCCTTCTGTGTCAAAATCAATAGGTAACTTAGCTCTTTGATTAGCTAATGAAAGGAAATATATTTCCTTGTTTCTTTCTAAAATCCTTTCCATAAGAGTATGGAATTGGGGATCCTATTTTGCTTCTTGGAGCTTTTCTTCTATTATCTCTTTAGTATTTGAATTATGATAGGGGATCTCTTCCCTTTCACTATTATCACCCATTTTGCTTACTGTACTTTCATCTTTTTCTATGTGCTTTTGAGATCTCGTGACAATAGGCATAAGCTTTACTCAACTTCTAATAATCTTGATCAAAATGATGAAATAGTGCAATGTTTGATGGATATGAAAGTCAAGAAAAAATGAAGATTCTATGACCTAAAAGATTTCTAATCTTTAGCTCGTGATTCCCTGATTGAAAGGATGAAAATCCTATTTGCAGGAATTAAACCAAAGATAAAAAAATAAAGATGATTTTGCACTTTATGAGGTTTGATCGTAGCTTTGTAAAAAGATGGATTTGATGAATGCCTAATGTGCTTGAGTTCTCTATTGCAGAATTTGATTGGGATGAGTAGCGTACATAATTGCAGGTTGGGGAATATAAGAAGAACAAATACACTGACTGTGGTTGTGCATTTGAGAAAGGGCTCTTCTTTGAAAGAAGGCTCATGAGTATAAAGGTTCTATAGCATAATCATCATTGAAACCTCTAATATAGTTATGATATCGGTGAATAAAGGCCCTGTGTTCAGGTAAGACCTTTCGACTTTGGTATAGAAATTTCTTCTTTTTCAATAACTTCTTATGATTGAGAGATTTCTTTGGCTTTCTAATCTTCCTTTCTAAAGACTTCTTGGCAAAATTTTTGGACTTCCAAACTCTGAGCATGGAAAAGACTAGAATGGGAAGATCGATTTTTGAATGTCAGAAAGTTACCTAGGTTCGAAAAACACATGCATCGAAACAAAGCACAGATGTGTTGAAACAGACTCCCTATGTGCCAAAATAGAACACAAATGCACTGAAATAGAGCATGGATGTGTCGAAACAGAGCATGGATGCACCGAAACAGAGCATGGATGCACCAAAATAGAGCACAGATGCACCGAAACAGAGCACAGATGCACTGAAACAGAGCACAAATTGGCTGAAATAGAGCATAGATGTGCCAAAACAAAGGATGGATGCACCGAAACAAAGCATGGATGCACCGAAACAGAGCATGGATGCACCAAAACATAACACAAATGCACTGAAACAGAGCATAGATGCACTGAAATAGAGCATAGATGCACTGAAACAGAGCACCAATGCACCAAAATAGAGCAGCAATGCACCGAAATAGAGCAGCAATGCACCAAAATAGAGTAGCAATGCACCGAAACATACTAGCAATGGGCTAAATTATCCATTTAGACTTTCGAGGTAGACATGTTTGAATAGTTTGATATTTTTGGCTGATCTTAATCTGATTTAAATGTGAAAAACACAGCATAGAGAAGCAAACAGTTGTTTTGTTAATCCTAAAATCTAAACAAAGAGTGTATTTTCTTGAGGTTGTCACATGTTTTAAACAAGATAAGCATTCCAAAAAGACTCACTCTTAGTTTTCAAATAGGTCATAATCATAATCACAACCCATAGCTTAAAATCACATTGACTCACATAGCCATGTCACCCCCTAGAGGGTGCCCATGTTTTTGTCTTTTCTAGGTGCGTACTCAAGATGATAGAAGTGGATACATAATCCCCTGAGCAAACAATCTATGGTGACTATATGGTGAGTGTCTTTGGGGAAGATTCTTCCCTCCCCTTGCACTGTGATTAAGATGATGTTTGGATACTGACATGACTGGCTTTCTACTCTATGGTTCATAGTCAAGGTTTCTATTCAGCATGACAATAGATAAAATCCCTCAAGAGACCTCCCAACCTTTAGAACAAAGGCTTTGGGGATGGTTATCTTGCACACTATCGTCGAATTGTGGACTTTCCCTGAATTCTCTTTTGATTATAGTGGGTTCGAAAACCTGGATTTGGTTGTTCCCAGTTAGGTCATTCCTCTTGGGTGAGTGCTTTTTCCCACAAGAGTAGGCCCTCTAAAAGATGTAATAAAGCAAAAACATTGCATGAAAATAGAAAGGCAGTCTAGTATTTTGGTCACCCAGTTAAGGGGAGAGCATAGACCTATTTCCATAGACAAAGCAAGCAATGTTCTTTTTATAGCACCAAATGACAATGATCTAAATTAAGTGAATATATTGCTTCAAAAAAGGCATGGGGTTCATTTTAACCAAAAAATAGCATGCGGTGACTACCCTAGGATTGATAGATTCCAAATTTTAAATTTCTATCCTAGGATTGGTTCATTTTCCTTAAAAACTGAAATAAAAAATCTTGTCCGTCAGAATCAAAAAATTTGTTTACAAACCCCCTGAATGTGCTAAAAAAAATTCCCCAATGCACCATCTCCAGTTACTAGATGCGCTAACATATCAATCTGGGATGTGCTGAAACAGTCTCTGAATGCACTGAAACAGTCCTTGAATGCATAGGAAGAAAGCTCGTATGTGCCGAAGCACAACTCCAATTCATCACCTATCCAAAAAAATTCTGTGAATAAAAAGATTAAAATCGAGGGATGCCCCACGGTGGGCACCATAAATGTGTTGTTAGAAAATGTGGATTAATCAAACAGTAAACTAACACACCGATAAGACATTATATTAAAGAAATCTAACTAGAAAGCCTAAATGAAAACTCTAATGCCAATAGCTTCTTCAAATTCATCCCATCGTCCTCTATCTCCAAGGATTTGATTAAATATGTTGGCTCTCAGTTGTGTAAGTAACAACTTGTTGAAATGGCAACTTAAAAGAATGAGATTAATTGAAAATGCATGTGCATGGCTATATGATTTAAGCTATGAAATTGAAATGCTATGATGCTAGAATGTTGATAATATTGAAATGAAACTATAGTAACTACGTATGAAATCTAAGATTCGAGGTGTGTCCTTTTCAACTCATAAGAGGGTTGTATTTATAGATTTTTGAAGGAAAGAAATCCAATTGGCGAGGGTCAACGGTTGAGATTCAAACCTATAAATTGAATGGTGAGAGATCAAGAAGTTGAGAAAAAGATGGAAGATGTTTCCATAAATAAAATGAATGAATATTTAATTAATGTGTGAGAGATGATAAAAGTGCTTTAATTAAATATATAAAATATTTAATTAAATATGGAGAGAAGAAAGTTTCTAATTAAATATTATAGAATATTTAATTATTGAGGCAAGAAAGCTTTTAATTAAATATTGGAAATATTTAATTATGGAAGAAAGAAAGCTTTTAATTAAATATTTCCAATATTTAATTAAGTGGAAGAGAAGAAAGCACTTTAATTAAATATTAGAAATATTGAATTAAATGTGAGATGAAGAATATTATTTAAATTTAAAATTTAAACTTGTGATAATTAATATTAATAAAATGTGAAATCTATTTAATTAATTAAGAGGAAGATAGAAATAATTAAATAAACTTATTTATTTAATTAAACTAGAAGAATTGGAAAAATGAACAATATAAATAAATAATTAAATTTATTTATATGTGGATGACTTAAGAATATTAATTAAATAATTAATATTTAATTAATTAACAGGTTTGATTAACCGTGACCATTTTTAGATGTGTATAGATAGATGGAGTAAGTGAGTGAGAGAGAGACCTAAGAGAGGGAGAGGGGATAGGAGGGAGAGTCATGAGAGAGAGGGAGTGAGCAGGAGAGAGAGATAGAGGGTAGAGGGCTAAGGGTAGAGCAGAGAGATACAGGAGTGAGTGAGTGAGTGAGTGAGAGAGAGAGACTTGAGATATGGAGAGCGGGTAGGAGGGAGAGACGTGAGATAGAGAGAGAGAAAGAGAGAGAGGGAGTGGGAGAGAGATAGAGGGTAGAGGGTAGAGGGGAGAGAGCTAGAGAGAGGTGATAGAGATAAGTAGAGGCATAATGAGTAAGGTAGATAGATTGAGAGAGGGAAAGATAGAGGGAGAGAAAAAGAGGTATATATGGGTAGGCTAGATAGAGAGATGTAGAGTCAATTTTGGTGGAAGAGAGAGAGGAGAGAGGGATAGATAAAGATGGATAGTTGAAATAGATAGAAGGAGAGAGATATAGGTAGAGAGAAGGTAAAGAGAGATATAAAGAGGGTGAGAGAGGAGAGATAGAAAGAGGGGGAGGGAGAGAGATAGAGAGAGTCAAGAGGGAGGAGAGAGATAGAGAGAGGTGATAGAGAGATAATTAGAGAGGGAAAGAAGGTGGAGATATTGAGAGAGAGGAGGCAAGGAGGGAGAGAGAAATAGGTATCTAGAGGGACAAATAGGTAGAGAGAAATAGATATGAAAGGAGAGATATAGGGAGAGGTAGGGATGGAGAGAGAGGTGAGACAAAAATAGAGAGAGGTCTAGGTGGAGAGATTTGTGATGGAGCTGAAAAGTAGAGAGATAAGGAAGAACCTGGAGAGATTTAGAGGGAAGGAGGGGGAGAGAGAAAGATGTATAGAGAGATAGGTTAGATAGCGAGAAGTAGAGAGAAAAGGTGGGTGAAAGGAAGAGAGAGGGAGAGAGAGAGGGGGAGAAAGAGAGGTGATAAAGAGAGAAGTATAAAGGGAAGGAGAGGGGGATATAGAGAAAATTAGAGAGGGAGGGAGGGAAGGAGAGAGAAGTGAGATAGAGAGAACTAGAGAGGGCATCTTAGGTCTCTCACTCACTCACTCCCTCTCTCTCTCTCTCCCTCTATCTCTCTCCACTATACCCTTAACCTAAACCCTTAACCCTTTACCCTTAAACCCTAAACCCTTAAAAACTCTACCCTCTACCCTCTACCCTCTATCTCTCTCCAACTCCCTTCCCCTCTCTCTCTCAAGTCTCTCCCTCCTACCCCCTCTCCCTCTCTCAAGTCTCTCTACCTCTCTCTCAAGTCTCTCCCTCCTACCCCCTCTCCCTCTCTCAAGTCTCTAATGTCTCTCCTTCCCACTCTATCTCCCTCTTTCTCTCTCTCAAGTATCTCCATCCTACCCCATCGTCCTCTCTCTCTTTGTCAAGTCTCCCCATCCTATACCCTCTCCCTCTCATAGTTACTCCCTCCCTCTCCCACTCTCCCCCACTCTATCTTTCTCCCACTCTCACCATCTCTCCCTCCCTCTCTATCTCCCACTCTCCACTTCTCCCCTTCTCCCACTCTCTCCCACTCCCCCCCTCTCTCTCCCCCTCTCTATCTCCCTCTCTCCCACTCTCCCCCTCTCTCCCTCTCTATATACTCAGAAAAAAAATTCACATAACACAGGCACATTTTTTACTCACTAAAACGGTAAAAAAATCTCTATACCCATGATTTGAAGGCCCACAGTCTGCATATTCCGCTGGTTTTGCACATTCCATCACCTTTTCCATGAGATTTTTACCACCTTTGCATGAAATAGAAAAGTTTCCACATTGAAAGACATATAGTATCAATTGAAGTTTGAATTCCATTGAAAACTTATATACAATTGAAGTATGGAAGGGAACAAGCTTTTGAACAAGTCAAATTGTTGTGGAGTTTGAAGAAAGAAGAATCTAAGGCTACATAATTGGGTTGAACTCCTCCATTTGAAAGTTTGTTTTTTAAGGTATGTGAAGTCTTTACACATTTTCTTTCATTCTATTATGGCTTGATTTCATTTTTGTTTGTCATTATAACCTTAGGTTGTCAATGCACATTTTAAATTACCAAATTATATACACAATTATATACACTTGCCAATTACCATTTTACACTTACCAATTATAGAAATTCAGAACCATTCACAAAAATTCATCCTTCACGAAAAATCCAAGCCTCTCCCATTCCTCTGAAGGGTCCAAACACCTTCCAATACCTCTGCACAAATTGATGTAGTACAAAGGAAGAAATCAACACCTTTCTTGACACACTTATTCAACTATATTTCCCTTCACAAAACATTTGATTCATATACTCAAATTAGCATTAAGAGTTCCCAATTCATTAAGGACCTTCAAAACACCTTGAAAATATTGAAAATAACTGATTACAATCAACTAGGTTCCTCAAAACATCAACCAATGACTATGTCATTCGCAAGTTGTCTTAAATCTTCCATAATCGCACCATTGTTTACAAACACAAACTATAATTCTTAAGGCACAACCAAACCATTATTTGCTTATTAAATATTTGTTTGAGTTAGTAAAAAAAAAATGAAACCTTTCAGAAGTCTTCCCTTACACACAAACTCAGTTCCTTTGTTCATTGTCCACATTACTAGTAGCCAAGCATCTGCAAACTATCACGTGTATCTCCCAAACCATGCACACACTTCAAACTATGATACTCATTTTTGATGCAGAGTTAGAGGACCCAAAAACATTGAAGATGTCAAATTTCCTTCAAAAGCCATATAAGAAGATTAAAAAGGCTTATTGGACCAATCCCAACACTCCTCCAAGCTAGACATAAAACAAAAACATTATTTCCCACATTTCACCCTTGGAATCTAGTTACTGTGCAAAACCAGTTTTGGGCCCTTAACTCGAAAAATTTCCAAGACACTAGGAAAATAAAAGAATGATTATAGCACCAATTTCAGAGTTGCAAGACACAACTTAACCCATCACATGACTCCTTTGTGACAACATTAAGAAAATTGACCTTTTTCACTATTTTAGGCCTCCAAGTAGGCCAATTTTACAAAGGAACTACCCTTAGATATTTAGACCAGACTTCCAAACCTAGAAAAAGTCTTTAATTAGGTCTCAAAACAAGATAATTTCTAGGTCTTAGGACCTTACCCACTCAACTAGGCTTCCAATACAAAAACCCCCATTTTTTAATGCAAAGAGGGAGGGTTTATAGAAACTCCTATACCCGGGCCTTCCAAGACCATTCCAAAGAATCAAAAAATTCAAAATACCCTGGACAAGGTCAAAATTTCATTACATAAACCACTTCTTCAACACGTTTTCAAAATCACTCCTTGGTTCCTCAAATTCTCATGGAAAAGTGCTTGTTTGAGCTAAGAACCACAAATCCTATTGTCATTAGTTACATTCCAAGGAATTTTCAACAATAAAATACCCTACTATAACAATTTAAATGCCATACCATTAAGAAACCAGTCATAACAGTAGGTGGGATGGTCATTTCATAATTAAATCCTACTCAAACCCTTGAATGGCTTGAAATGAGCAGTTTCAAAAAATTATCAATTGCTCCCTTCAAACGTAATGTTAAGCCCTCAGAACTGATGCATTAGAGACTCAAGACATGTTCACACAATATTATAATATTTTTGTTTCAAGGGGAGGCTGTATAGATGCGTACAAGTACACGAAAGTGCAGAAAAACAAGTGAATTTCTACAAAAGAGCATATTTCTATCAAAAGAATGGATTTCAAAATGAACAAAAATCCTCCCTTCAAGCCAATGGAGGTTGTTTAAACATTTTTCAATGAGAACCAACTCCCCTCAATTCCTATAACTAACAAACAACCACCTTTGAAAGCTCATGTAACTGGTACATGGAAAATGTCTTTAATGACCCTCTTACAACATGAAGATACCCAAAATTGAATCAAATTTCAAAATGGAAGCATAGATTGTCAAGGTGCTCCTACACCACAAAATTATCAAACACTCACAATTCTATTCAATCATTAGTTTTCAAAATCACCATCATGGTTATTCACTTTTAGTTAGAAATGTGCTCTGGCCAGCCTAGTGCTTCTATAGTTTGTACACATTTCTCTAAATGCTAGGTTAACTTTTGTACACGATGATTGTAAGTATTATTTAAATGAAGCCTTCAATGAAATATATTTTTCAATTATCTTGAATGCATACATTTTTTAGGAACTAATATTCATCTCATTACCATGGTACAAATAAAATTATTTGCCATGCCGAAGAAAAAGACAAAGATGAAACTAACAGACGAAGAGAACGAAACCTTGAAAGAAAAGGAGAGAGTTCGGGTGGCGGCATATCATGAAAAGAAGAAATTGGAGATGATTGATGAAAACAATCCGATTGTAGAGGAACCTCAACCATCAAAAAGAGAACGAGAATTGGCAGCACAACAAGCACGAATGTGAAAGCATCATCATAAGAGAAATTCAAATACCATAGTTGGAGACACACCCTCTACAACAAGTGAATATGAAGGGACACCATTAAGCACAAGCAAATATGGAGGGACACCATCTAGCACAAGTGAATATGGATGGACACCATCTACTGCAAGTGAATATGGAGGGACACCATGTATCGCAAGTGAATATTGTTGGACACCATCCAACACATCTGAAGTTGAGAGTACATCATCACTCAAAATTAACGAAAAAGGTATGCCATCATTCCCATGTGAACCTCAAGGTATGTCTTCTTCTCTACCCTCGATTGAAGGTATGCAATCTAACTAACCTCAATTAAATATTGATGAAATTCCTAATGCTGAGATGTATGTACCTAAGAGAACACCACCAAGAATTTTGCGTAGAAAGCCAAAGTATTTGATTAATATTGATGATGAGATTTTGCAGAACATGGAAGGTAAGATTTCAACACGCACTTGTAGAAGATATGCTGATAAGATTTGGGAACGATTCTTTGAAAGGCTAAATGAGACTGCAAGATGTTAACTATTTGTTGAAATGATGTGGGGTGTAAAGTATAGGAACATCATGAAGACTCTTGGGTTGAGAACATCAAATGCATCGAGTGAAGACACTATTGTGAAGAATCTAATGGATTCTTATGAGAGTGTGGGTAAGACCTCACGCTCAAAGGATAGTAATGTCACTCAAAGTGTCATTACATCGACTTTGGTAAGTTGTCAAACAAAGAGAGCTCACCTAATTAAAAATACTAGTGAAAAAATAGGAATTAGTAGAAAAACTTTATCAAGAGCCATTCAAAGGTAGCAAAGAATTGAGGGAAATGATACAAATGAATTATGGGAATTCTCGAGGAGAATGTCACGAAAAGATAAAGAAGTTGTCGAAGCCTTGAGAACACTAATTGAAGAGTATTGGAAGAATAACACAAGGCCATCTCCAAATCAAAGGGATGTGGTAAGAAGGAGAATCGATAGTCGAAATCATGAGCCACATCCAAATTTTTTTTTGGATATGACTCAAACCCAATTTTTTTGGAAATTTGAAATTGATTATCGTCAAATTAGTATTTCTCAAAGATTTTTTGAACTGCTTAGACCTTTTTATGTCAAGATAAATCATGCATGCACTACTTGTTGTTGTAGACTATATATTGAATTTTCTAACCATTACAATGTTTATCATTCTATATGTTTAGATTTCTATACTAACGATGTTTTGCAGGATTGTGGCATAGAAGCCCCACCAAAATCTTCAAGAGAGTTCTTATCAAAAAAATTATGTGAAATAGAGGATGGCTAGATATTCTATAGGTCAACA